>WMED01003937.1:0-21407 GCA_019650415.1 Pipa parva
TTGGTGGTTCTTCAAATACAGCACTTGTAAAAAATGTTATATTTAGAGTGAAAGGAACAGTCAGGCCATAAATAAAAAAAAAAACAAATAAAAAACATATTTATTTATTTATTTATGCTAATTACCACCTTTTATTAAATACAATTTATTATCAATTTTTTTTTTTAAGTTAAAATTCTTACCCGTAGAGAAGTGGTATACAGCACGTCAATGTTATAAACTCCATCTTCAGACTCTGCCGGCGACTCTATGGCGTCCCGAATCAGCTGATCCCTCCCAGGAGCACATTCCTCTTCAGCCACGGTCCTAGTGAAGCCCCTCGTCGGCACTTACATACATACCTACCTACCTACATACATACATACCGAAAAACCCTTGCAATAGGCATGATGTTGGAATAGCTTCTCCTCATTGGATGTGGCTACAATAATGGAACCAATCAGGGGGCAGCATGGGAGCAGATTAAATTGCATTGGTTTCACATACAAAATGTTTCATTTTTGCTGTTATTTTCACAGGTGAAATTGCCACATTTCTCATAGAAATGGCAGCAAAATGTTGTGGCTAAACTGCACTATTTTGTCATTAATTTTCAATTTGTATTTTTTTTACAGCAAAAAAAATATTTTAAAACAAAATTTAGAATGTATGTGTTTTATTTGTGAGGTGTGGGGTGCATTCTATTGTGTCTACAAGCTGCCCTTTGTGTACCCAGTGTTAGAAATAGCATGCTCTTAAAGTGCCCCTTGTCAGAGAACGCAACAGACTTTCTAAACCATTCTACTGGTGCCATCTGCTGGCAGAAGGTCAAACTGACTGTCATATTCAAGGGCAAATTAAAGGACTAGTAAAACAAAAAAAAAATCCCATTTGGACTGACTATATAGTAACTTTAAATGCATTTGTGGCATTTTGAAATTTGTGGTGTTACTTTTCTTGTTAACGCCTTGTTACATCTCCTCAGATGCATTATTGTGAACTTCAGTAAAGGTCAAAGTGAAACTGGGAGGTTGAAATGACTTGTAAATGTGATTTTTTTTGTTGAAGTTTGTAGGTAGATTAAAGGGATTTGCTAACGCAAGACCCTAAGAGAAAAGTAAATGTTGCTCCTGTATTACAGCATTTAATTTAATTTAAACCATGCAATGCAATGCATGTGATATAGATCAAACAGCTCAATAAAAGCAAACTCCTAATATGTACAATACACCTTGTTTGTACTTCCTTAAATTGTCATCATTTTTTAAATTGTAATATCTGACATTGCAGCGGGGTATATATAATGGGCATGTCAATTCAAATGAGACATTTTCAGTTTGGTATTAACGGTTCTTTAATGGGGAATGTTAAGAATGCCAATTGCTTTGGGCACAGGGACAGCAAGAACTGTGTATTATTATTAGGAATTCACATTAACCTTTTTTTTAAACTGCATGTTGACTAGTATACATGGTAATTTGTGAAGAAATTAAAGGAACACTAAACCAAAAATGGCTGTGTTAGATAGCGTTAATGTTGCTTTTGCTAATGCGGGCATCTGAAGTTAAGTCAATGAGGAAAAATCACAGCTGCTAGTGAAATCCAAATCACCAGAGAGGGAAGACCACAATCAGATTTTCAAATATGACTGACAACCCTAAATTAGCACATCTTTTATGGGTTAGGTTTTAGTTCCCCTTTAAGTTGTGTATAAATGCAAACATCTGGCTGTTTGCAAATGTGATTGTTTGGACAGTTGCTGTATTAATTAGAATTCTGGGAATTGCCAGCTTACTCCACACTGGAAACATTGTAGACATGATTTTGTGGTGGTCCAGTGGTATAAAAAAAATAGCTCCCCCAGGTGCTAGATATATTGGGGTTTATTCACTAAAGTCCGAATTTTTGCGTATAGGTGCGAATTGGCCAGATAAAGACAGTCGCAATAGGCTGCTACTGTCGCAGTCGCATCTTTATAATTAGAATATTTTTGCAGTTGCGACTTTATTATGGGAAAATTGTCGCAATGTTATCTTTAAAAAATTGTTGCGACTTTACAATGGGGAAATTGTCATGAATTTGCTATGGGAATCCGCTGTTTGAGAATTCGCACTTTAGTGAATAACCCCCATTGTGGGTAGATGTGGGCACACGGGAAGGAGTTAGAATTGGTATTATAGCTAGGTGGGGAGAGCCACAACATGTTTGTTTTTCTGGGAATGTAGAATTTGTTTAGAAAATGCCCAGGCAGTTAATATATAATAAGTAAAAGATTGAATTTAAAGCACAAGTTATTCCTCACTTAATGGGATTGGGGCAGAAGTTATGCAGTGCCCATGTGGTCAGCTGTTCATCTAGAGCTGTTGGTTTACCAGTGCCAATGCAGCATGACAGTTATATCCATATAATCAACTTCTAGATATATGTTCACATCTTGCTAAATGTCAGTGCAAAAAGCATTCATTCCTAGGGTGAAATTTATTAAATTTATTTAAAATTTTGATCAGAATTTTGAAATTTCAATTGAAATTTCGTTCGATCGATCACTTCGCCTGTAATAAATTTCGCCCCTAGATTCTACTAAGCATGAAAAGCCATTTCTTCAATTTAAATAAGCGTAATAATTTTCCAAAAAAAAGAAAAAAAATTCTCATAAAAGTGTTTTGTAAAAAAAAGATTTTTTATTGCACATTATTTTTGCGTCCATAGTTGGCAGAGCATGCTGGGAGTTAAGGCAAGAGCAATTTTACAGCGATGTTGCAGAATAGTTGCCAACCTTTGGAGGCTTTGGTTTGACATGACACACACACGCACACACACTTTTTACAGCTTTTCTGCTTCTTTAACTTTCTTTAATTCAGATGATATGGATTATTTGCAGGTATATCTGGGAGGCAGTGAGGATACACGGCACTATTCCTTTGTGGATACCCAGACAAATACTGCTGTATCTTCAGATCTTTTATTTGACGTGCTGAAAAATCACCTTTATATCTTGACTCAGTCGTTGGTAAGAAATACTTGCAAAGGAATGAAATATATAAAAAAAGGACTAAATGTGGTGCCTTAGCAGTTAGCACTACTGCCTTGCAGCTCTGAGGTTCTGGGTTCAATTCCACCCCGGACTTCATCTACAAGGAGTTTGTATGTGCTCCCTGCACTTGTGTGGGTTTCCTCCAGGCACTCTGGTTTTCCACCCACAATCCAAAAAACATAAGTGTGATAAAATAGGGAAAAACTAGATTGTAAGCTCTGTTAAAGTGCTGCGTAAAATAGTAGCGCTATATAAGAATGAAAAAATAATAAATAAAAGTTATTTTATTACCTCAAAACTAATACTAATTTAGGTTCTACTAATGAAATAAGCATTTTTGTAAATAAATATGTATTTTTAAAAAATGTACCTTTATACAGTGTTTCTCTCTGTCATCTTCCCTGTCAGCCCGACTTTTCTTTCCCAAGAGTGGGCAGGGCTAAATAATTGACATTATAGCTCTTCCAATCATATCCCTTAAATCAGGGGTTGGCAAACTGCGGCTCTTCAGCTGCCTTGTTGTGGCTCTGAGTGCATCTCCTTTACCCCGCCCATGACCTCTGACACTACTTATGATAGGACATTGGCAGGTCATATGATCGGTAGCATGTGCTACTCCCCCTTTGCGGCTCCGTAAAAAATTTCCCCAGTGTAGGAGGGAGAGAAATGGCTCCCACCTGTGCAAAGTTTGCCAACCCCTGCCTTAAATCATGATCTAGTAGTGATCTGATTGGAAGAGCTATAATATAAATCATTTAACCCCCATCCACTCGATACAGGTGCTTTTTTTTTAATACATATATATATATATATTCACAAAACGTTTATTTCATTAGTACAACCTACATTAGTATTACAGTTTTGAGGTGTCAGGTGAACTTTAAAGTGTTACCAACATTTTGCTGATGGTAAATGTTTGCCATTAATATTTAAATAGCCTTAAAGTAAAAGAACATCGTTTTTAGGGTCAGTATAGTGGAAAGTATATCTATATATAAAATCATGGGACCCACAACATGTAAATATTTCACATTCTCACCTCTTATTGTTATTTAGAATTCTCTGCTAATTCCAAGCCTGGTCCTTCTAACGTGTTCCAAAATTATTGCGATTGGGACAGTTTAAGACTTGGAAGTTGGTGAAATTAGGAAAAATTCCCATTGTGGGACTTTCCACCAATTGAGGGGGTTATTTACTAAGGTGCGAATTTGACTGTCGAATTCTCAAACATTTTCCATAGTAAAGTCGTAACTGCAACAATATTCTCATTATAAAGACGCGACTGCGACAGTAACAGTCTATTGCAACTGTCTTTAGCTGGCGAATTCACACCTATACGCAACAATTTGGACTTTAGTGAATAACCCCCACAGAGTTAAATAGACAAGTGTTTCCATTGTCACTGTGGATGTAAATGGATCATTCACTAAAGCGGGTTATGAGCAAAGATGGGTTTCGATGTTCCCCACTCTGTACAGAGCTGTATGAACAAACAGTTACGAATACAATATCTTTATGTAAAGAATTTAGGGATTTCTCCATCACTGGTTGATAACTGTATTACAAGATATAGAGAATCTGGAGAAATTCTGGAATTACAGTGTCACTAACATAAACTATCACCATTAGCATCAATAGAGAAGTTTGTCCCCTGAAACTCTGAAGCCGATGGTCACTGAGGGGGTCATTCTCTAAAGTCTGAATTACCGCATAAAGGTGTGAAATTGCCAGCTAAAGACAGTTGCAATAGACTGCTACTATCACAGTCGCTTCTTTATAATGAGAATATTATGGCAGTCGCGACTTTACAATGGGACAATTGTCGCATTCACGGATTTGCTATGGGAATCTGCTGTTTGAGAAATCAACAGTCGAATTTGGACTTTAGAGAATAAGCCCCTGAATAAATGGATTCATCCTAATATTGATGCAGTGTGTGATCCTGTTTCCTTAATAACTGAATCCTGTAATTGAGACGTCTGTCATAGCACCCAAGGGTTCCACCGCATGCCAGTAATCCATTAACCCTATCTGAATGTGGCCTATGCTGTATGTGACTGAACACAGAGACTAGATCAGGGTCAGTACTTACATATCCTGCCTGATTTGTACAAATCCACAAGGTTCAACCATTCATTTTTTTGACAGTAATGTATTTCCAACAGCGCCACAGCTACGCAGTTCAGAACCTCTATATCCAATATTTCTTGTTCTGTGCAGGTGACAAAGGTTCCAATTTCTGAGTGTTCCAAGCATACTGACTGTGAGTCTTGCCTGTCTGCTGGCGACCCCTACTGCGGCTGGTGTGTACTGCGTGGCAAGTAAGTAAAGCAGTCTTCGGCTTGCTGGTCTTTTCCCAGGCACAGGTTTATAGTGATCTGAAGTGATTTAAAACGGTTTTCTGAAAACCTTAAAGAAACAGTCCAGCCAAAAAAAAACAACAAAACCACACACATTTATTGATGCCAAATACCACATTATTAAATACAATTTATCAGTGCTTTTTTCGTACACATTTCTTTCTAGTGTACTGTACAGCCTGTCACTACACTACTAGTGTTGTCAATGCATTTGGCAGAGTTGTTCGGAGGTGCTTGCCTTTGTTAGTGCTGCTTCCGGAGCAGCGTGGCTGGCTGTTTTAATGCTGCATCCGGAGCAGCCTTTGCTGGCTTTCTTATTGCTGCTGAATGCTTGTCTTCAGTCTTCAGATTTTCCGGTACGCCATACCACCGTGTACTGGCGCAAAAAAAAGCACTGCAATTTATTATCTTTTTTTCTTAATTAAAATTCTTACCTGTAAAGAAGTGCTGTACACTTTGTGCTGCAAACTCCATCCTCAGACACTGCTGGTAACTCTACGGCATCCCGAATCAGCTGATCCCTCTCAGGAGCGCAATTCTGTCCAGCAATGATCCTAGTGAAGCCCCTCACTACTTCCTATAAGTCACATGGAGAGTGTGCACGTGATCACTGTGTCCTCCCTGGATGATGTGCACGCTCTCCCATGTGACTTCTAGGAAGTGCCGATGTGGGGCTTCACTAGAAGCGCAGCTGGAGAGGAATGCGCTCCTGAGAGGATCGGCTGATTCAGACACCGTAGAGTCGCCGGCAGAGTATGAAGATGGAGTTTGGAACACGGAATGCTGTATAGCACTTCTTTACAGGTAAGAATTTACTTTTTTTTTTTTAATTGATAATAAATTGTATTATCAATATAATTGATAGTAATAGTAGTAATAAATCTCTGCTACTTGATCTAGCCAGTTGGTTGATGCTCATTGTTTTTCTAGGTACGGTAATAATTATACAGTGTGTTCCACATGCCAGTCAAAGAAAATGCATCCTCATTTCCTCTGATACAGGGAGCAGATGATGTAGGGTCTCCCCCAGAGTAATCCTGTGCACCAATCCTCACTGGTAATCGTAGATTACTGCAGGCCTTCATAACTGTATCAGACCTTCCCTATAGCATTGCTTTGCCTTCTCATTAGGTCATTGTTGAGGTCCTTATATCAGATTATTTTCTGTATAGGTATTTCCAATATGAGCTATTTTTTCAAATACAAATAAACAACCCATTAGTATTTTGGAGATGTAGGATAGCTTCTTCCAGTCTATTGGCCACCTTATTAGCTCTTCAGTGGCAAGAACTATGGCTCATCCATGGAATTTCATTATACTTGTAGGTGTAGCCGTAGCTGTGAATGTCCACGCTTGGCGCCGAAGAACCAGTGGCTCTGGGCATATGACCAAAACCAGCAGTGTCTGACAATCCAGTCTCTGAGCCCGGCGAACATCAGCAAAGAAGAGAAGAGAAATGTGAGTTTGTTTAGGGGTGAGGGTGCCTGGCGGCTGCTAATTTCTGTTTCTGTGTTGTTCCTGTCTGTATCTTTACCTGGTATTGATAAAAAAGCATTGAAGAACTTAAACTTAAGCTTAACTTAAGCATTTTTTAATTAAAGCCTATGGAAGCTTATGGCTAATGGCTACTCACTACTTCCAATGTTGCAGGGGGGAACAATGCTTTTCCCCGCTGCCGCTGACATCACTGGTCAACCGCCTACTAATATCTGATTGGCTATGTGCTGGTAGCTTCATTGGTGACATCACCAGCACACTGTCTCCCAGAATTCGGGACATTTGGCAAGTCTGTGACAATACTCTAGTCTTTTTTTGTCTACCATCTGACTGCTCTTTTTCCTGAGGATCTTGACATGTTGCAATCTTCTTGTTTCACCACCAGTGTGCAAATGCACAGAGGCAGCATTGGGACCTAACATTGCTTCTGCACATGTGCACGCCAATGGTATATAAAAGGAGGTGGGACTAAGATGGTGTTAGGATCGCTATCAGCTGGATATTGAAGCAGGAAGCAGATATTACTCAAGACAGCATTAGTTAAAGAAAGTAACTTGACCCATGTTATGAAAACAATTTAATTCTCCTTGGAATCCCTTGTTTTAGGTAGCCATGTACAATAAACCATCATTTCTTTATTTTATACTGGCAGATCTTTTTGTCTATCCCTGACTTGCCTACCCTGAATGCAGAAGAGTCGTACTCTTGTTTTTTTGAAGATTATGAGAGTCGAGCCATGACAAGAGATGCTGGAGTTATGTGTCCTTCTCCTGACCCAAGCAAAACTCCTATGATTAAACCTGGAGAAGGTCAGCACAATGTGTTATCGGCAGCTTGCCTGGAAAAGGACAGAGCTGTATAGAATTAGGAGAAATCAGCTTTTTCTCTCAGGGTTGAATTTCACAGGTTCCATTGTTATTGACTAAACCCACTGCCTGCAGGACCTTCATTTATAATTTTACATCCACAATCTGAACTATATTAATTTACTTACAGTCCATCCCACTGTCAGCCGGCATGTAAAATTAAAAGCCTCAGATCCCATAAATTTATTTGCATGCGTGACTGATGGACATTAGCCCACATAGATGACCATCAGGAGCCACAAACAGTTTCTCCACTTTTTGAAGCTGTTTGAAGTTGACCTTTCATCTAAAACAAAATAGATAACTTTAGCAGGGGGTGTGCACGGACACACGTGGATGTTTCATTGAAAACACAGTGACACTGGGTGGGTGTCTATATGCAACAATTAAAATATGTCCTTGATCAAAGAAAATCAAACATAAAGCAATACAAATCAGGAGCTGAAAGATAAGGTTTTTTTTACACTCCACCTCTAATCCTTTACCCCACTTTTTCTGTGTAACTGCCCCATACTTTACAGTCTGTTTAAAATCCTAAAGAATAAAGGTAACCCCTTTTCCTAAAAAAAAAGAAAATATTCTTCCTTTAATGTTGTAGACAACCTGCAAAGTTTTATCTTCTCGCTTTGCTTTTAGATCATGTACAAGTGCAGCTTTTTCTACGTTTTGGAGATGTGACTATAACCAGCAGCGAATTCACCTTCTACGACTGCATGTCGGTGGCGCAACGTTACAAGACAGCTCCGTGAGTATTGTCACGGCAGTGAGTAATTCAGCAAAGCAAACACCCGCCAGCTAAAGGGAGATTCACTTGTACATTCCCAGAGTTCTGAAGAGAAACAACCAAGGATTGAAGTTATTAGAACTCAGAGCTTTAGGCTTCTCAACCTATAATCCTTTAATGAAAGTGAGGCTTTACCTGCGGGTGGTCCTCACAAAGCGCTCTGGGAACAAAAACATAGAAAGTGGTTTCACGGCGCTTTGATTTCTCAGTTATTATTTTTTTATGTTCTGGAGTAAACAATATGAAATGGGGGATTAATGAGGGCCACATGTAAATGTATCATTGCCCGTTTATGTACATAGCACTGTACTTGTACACAGCACTTTACAAGAAAGTGATGGGGTTATTAACAACCTGGGATTGAATTATGATTTTATATATATATATAAAGTGCAATACATTTAAAGGGACTCTTCTGCATTTATACATTTAAAGGGACTCTAAAGCATGGACGATAAGTGGGGCTTGCTATGTTCCATTTCTGTAACTCTGATTTTTACTCGCTGTCGAGTCTTGGACTCCGGCTCAAGCTGATAGCAGCAGGATAAATTAATGATGTGGGAAATTGAAGGACAGTGAAAGTTACAAAATAATAACAGTATATGAGAAAAATGTTTGTTTTGGCATAAATGATAAAATATCAATGTTTTAGTCTTTCCGTTTCCTTTAAAGAAGAACTAAAGTGTTCATATGTCTAGGGTTTCTCGAACCGATCTTTAATCTGCGGGTTCCAGCACCACAATCCCCAGCCCGTCTGGTTTTCTCACTTTTCTCCCGTGCATACACAGTAGTGGCATTGGGACCTAATACTGCTTTTGCGCTTACTTACATTGGAGATGAAGAAGATGAGGCGAAGCTATAGCAGGATTGGGATGCTGGAACTTGCAGGATGAAGAGGGGCTATAGCAAGAATGAAAGGGAAGTGGGGCACAAAATTCATACTTAAGTACTTTAGTTCTCCTTTAAATTAATGAATTAGGCTATGTTCACACTAGCGTATGATGCGCAACACATAATATGCTACTGTGAAAAATTAAAATACGCTCTGGCGAATTTTTATATTGTATTTACCAGCAACAGTGTGAACGCTCCCACGGCATTCACGGCTTTTCCTATATGGCCGCATTTTGTGTGCGGAGTATATACACCAGCAAAAATACGACAGCCAGCATTCCGGACGCAGCATATACACGTCATACGCTAGTGTCCGGAACAAGGTGAGTACCATAGGGATTCACAGAGCCATATTTTTATTTTCACACTAGCGTATTATGCGCTGTGTATTATACGCTGGTGTGAACCTAGCCTTAAAGCTATTCTTTCTTTTCTAACCAACCATGCCACAGCAGCAGTGTTTTTCTAGTGTCTGGTTATGTTAACAGGCACGTACTTAACTGTTGCACTTCCATTATCTCTATGGTGGCATTGTACACCTCTGTCTGGAGCATGCTGGGGATATGATAAGACGTGGTAGAGAGATATCCAACAGCTCTGTTATGGAACTATACCTCCCAGCACTTCCTCCTCACAGTTTACTGGTGCCTGTGGGATGCTGGGAGTTGTAGTGCAGTAAAAGGTGACGTGAATTTGTAATTAAACTCCTCTGAATGTTAACTCTTTCTGTTAGAATATGTCATTGTGACCTCTGATTGTGTGTCTCCGTGGTTACCTACAGGTGCCGAGGGTGTGTAAGTAGTGACTGGGGCTGCAACTGGTGTATTCAGCAGCACCACTGCACTCACAAGGCAACATGCGAGGAAGGAACGATTATCTACAATAAACTGGTAGGAGAAAGTTGAGAAATATCACAAAATTCATGTATGTTTATGTATGTGTGATTACGCAAACCGCAGTGTTCTAGAGGGAAAGTCAGGAGACTCCAGGACTACAGGAGGCGCCAGAGATGCAAACAGAAAAGAACTAATTTATAATGTACAGTGAGGCGCTGCCCACTGGTCTGCTGACTAGTACTGTAGCTAAATGCAGAGGACAGTTTATACCATTTAGTGTTATGAAGTGTGGACACGGCAGAATACTGCATGGGATTTAGCAACCCTAAAGTGGGAGTAAATTTAAGCAGGATCAGACATCTGCAGCAGGCGTGGGCATACAAGGGGTGCCTACCCAAACTACAATGAATGTAGGCCTCAGTCAGTGTGGTGATACAATGCAGGTCTTTCCTTGGCTCTTATCCAGATGCAGGGGCTGATTCTGGGACCAGCTTGCTGTCCAATCAGTAAAGCCATCACACACTGGTGATTTATTTGGGAATCATCATTATTAGCAGTAATTTGTGTTCTGCCACCTGCACAACATTACCTTTATTATTTTGTTATCTTGGGTCTAAATACGCATTTATGTTTTCCATTTCCTTCCTTATGCAGACTCAGTTTCCTGTGCCGGATCCCTCCCTCCCTACGGAGTCACCAACTGAATTGGTTCCCACAGCAGAGGTTACCACTATTCATCCTTCAACAAGTCTAAGTGAAATCTCAGAGACCAGTGCGAGTACCACATCAGCCGCTACAACACCAACCACTGTCGCTGACACAGTTCCTTCAACCATTCCAACCACAGCACCAACCACTTTGCCTCTCACTACCACAGAATTCATTCCAGAAACCAGCACTGTCCCAGAGCCTGATCCCACCACAGATGGGTTTGACTTTACCACTGAAAATGCTATTCTGGATTTAACAACACTTCCTTCGTCTGAAGAGCCAACAAGTGTTCCTACAACAATGCCCACCACTGAGTATTTAGACATTGCTACAAGCCCACCATTCTCAATTGATGAAGATCTTCTAACTTCTCAAGTAAATGTAACGCCCGAGCTTGTAACCACTGAAAGCTCCACCACAACTTATATTACAACATCACCAATTCCTGTTCCTCCACCAACCGCTTCTGAAGATGAAGGAACATGGGCTCCCACCAGTCTCCTTCCAACACAAGAAGAATTTACATCCTCTGCACCATCCATTACAACCACTGATCAGGTTTTCAACATTTCTCCCTTGCCTGGCGATTCCGATGAATATGAGAGTGAAATACCTTTCTCTATAGAGACTTCCACTGTTCTAGAAGAAGTTAACACTGAAGAAAGCTTGGATCCAACTGAAGAGGATGATTGGATTGATTCAGCCAGTATGGATAATGACACCTCTTCCTTCTCAGCTTCCACTATCCTTTCTGGAGATGGCGAAAGTGATGGAGTTTCCCCCAGTTTTCCTGGTATCTTGGACCCAGAGTTGGATTATCAGTTTGATTCTCCAGGATTGATTGAAATGGTGAGAATTTAGTTTAGAACATGAAAAACAACAATAACACCGCAAAAAAAAAAAAAGTCTTAAAAAATGTCTTTATGGTAACTATATACTGAATCTTTGCCTCCAGAAATTCTAAATTGTGTCTAACAATTGGGCTTTCAGGAACACTTTTCTGAATATGTATTATCGAAAGCACCTTGAAAAACAATGGGACTGGGTGAGGTCTGTTTAATAACATGGCTGTTATCAGTAAATATAAAAACAATAAATAAGCGATATAATTCACAAATTCATCTTAAAATAGAACTGTTTGACATGTGCTGTATTTGAATAATTGACATGCCAGATGATATGTGAACTTTTATTTATTTTTTTATTTCTTTATTGCTCCTGTAATTCGGGAGAAAAAAGTCAAATCATTCGATGTTTTTTTTTTAGATTCTTTACTTTTCTCTTTTATTAACAAAGGCTGTCGTTGCAGTTAGATAAGGAAACTCGTATCCTATTTGTAAATAGCATTTGCTTAAAAAAATATATTTTTCTAGAAATGACTATTAAAGCTTAGAAGTAAACTTAGACTGCAGGAAGTTGTATTTAACCATACATTCTAATGTACTGAAAATAATAGATTTCACTAAATACAGTCATTCTGATGAGCACAGATTCCTTTCAGTTTGAAAAAAGTTACAATATCCCGCTAACTGTATATAAGTGAATATTACATCCCTTTCTATGTCTCCCTGTCCCTAGTTCAGCCTCACAATGTGCCACTAACTGTATAAAACAGTGATGCCCAACCTTGGGAGCTATATAACTGTATATAAGTGAATATACCATCCTAGTGCAAGGATCAGACCCTAAGCTAATTGTTAACCGGTTGCTGTGGGTTACTGCACTGATGCAATATTGCATCTATGCAAGTTAGACAAAAGTACAAGAGTACAGAAAAATAAACTTTACATTTTTATTTTTCTAAAATAAACGTTTTATAATCTCTAGAAACATTAGATTGTAGTCTCATAATAACTAAAGTGACATTGGATTTTTTTTTTTCACTCTGAAGATTCTAACTTTTGAACTTGGAAGTTTACAAACTCGGATCCCTTGATCTTTTACAGAAAATTCAATTTGCATTTGACATTACTTTGAAAGTGTTTTACAGAAGCCATACAGACTTACTTCCCACCGTACCCGCGAGATAATGAGAAAAGAACACACTCTTCCCTTGTCAATAAACAACAAACCCAGAGCTGCTGATTCAAGTTTTTACATGTTTTTGAAATACTAAGTTTCTCATTCTCAGCAGTGTTTCTGAACATGAAAGGATATAAATGGCCCAGAAACTAGTAGTGCCAAGGTCCAATTTTTCTGTCATCTAGAGCCAAAAACATATGTTCCCTGAATGTCTCAATTCCTTGGGAGGATAAGAACTCTTCATTTCCAATGCAGTCTCATTGTATAACACCTTTAGCCATGATAGATGTAGAAATATTTCTCTTAAGTTTTGGAAACTGTTTCCCCGACATCTACAGATAAATGTAACGTTGTAGCAGTATTTGTTACAGGAATATTATTTCCATTAAAGAGGCCAAAACTCCTTTTCAGATAGAACTTTAAAAAAAGTACAGTACCCCAAAAAATAAATGTTCCAGTGCCAGGTAATAAAGGGAACATGCTACATACATAGTAACATACCTTACAGATCATGTGAGGGCTTCCATTCATATTGTCCCTAGTGAGACATATTTAGCAGATTAGTGCAATAGGCTTAAGTTTTATTCTAGCATTATACAAGCTTGTATGTGACATCATAGAGGAAATAAATGATTTAAGTGCACTGTAAGATGGGCATTTAGTTTACTCTATTTAGCACGGGATACAATGGCACAGTGGGTGCCTTGCAGTGCTTGGGTCCTAGGTTTGACTCCACCTTTATATTCTTGGAGTTTCTTTATCTCGTCCTGCTTGAGTCGGGTAGTCCGTAGCCGTAGTCCAAAAACTCACTAGGTTAATGGGAGCCTTAGGGGGATATTGACTAAAGTCTGAACTGTCGCATCAAAGTGTGAATTTGCCACTTTCCCATATTCGGGTATTTAGCAAACTTGTAATGTGGCGAATTCGCCAGCTAACAACAGTCGCACTCTACACAATAAACGGATACTGACGCAGTGGTGACTTCATTATGGGAATATTGACACATGATCGCAGCTTCACTATGGGAATTCTCTGTTTAGTGAATAAGGACTAGAGAATCAGAGGGGGTTATTCACTAAAGTCCAAATTGTTGCATATAGGTGTGAATTCGCCAGCTAAAGACCATCATAATAGACTGCTACTGTTGCAGTGGTAACTTTATAATGAGAATTTTGTTGCAGTCGCAACTTTAAAATTGTTGCGACTTTACAATATGGAAATTGTCACGGTCGCGTATTTGGTATGGGAATCTGCTGTTTGAGAATTCAACAGTCGAATTCACACCTTAGTGAATATCCCCCTCAGAGTGTAGCCACTTCAATAGTCAAATTCTCACTTTGATAAATAACGCTCATTTGTCTGATTGCTTAGGTAAACTAGATAGTAAGCTCCTCAGGGACAGGATGTGATGTCAGTGATTGATTATTGGGGAAGATGTTGACTCTGTAAATATTCATAAGAAATAAATAAAATAATTCCTCCAACTCAGAATGGTTTAATGGACATAAACAATAGGCAATGTTTCTTTGTTGATAAAATATGGGAGCTGCCTGATTGTGTTCGACTCTGTTATGTTCCCCAATTATTGTGAAACGTGGCAGGAGCGCTTCATGTGTGTTTCCATAAGGGAGTGCAGGACAAAGTAACAGATCTACCTACGTTAACTGAAATTCACCAAAACAAATCCCAGAAACGTTACTAATTATTTGTTTTAAAGAATCAGGGTGAATGTTGTACAAAAACAGGCATCTCGTACCTTCTAAGTGTCCAAGATCCCGCAGGACAGTCCCATTCTGTCCCATGGTCCTGTGTGGCCTGCTCTAGGCTCTGATTGCCCAGCTCTCCCTCCTCCCGTTATCTGCAGACACGCTCAGTAATTGGTGGACAGAGCGCCGGTGACATCTGTCGAACTTAAGGATGTAACCAATCTGAGGTCATCGTCAAAGCTCATAGTAGATCTATAACAATGGGCCATGATCTCCTTGTTTTCTGTGCTTGGTGGAACTGTTTCACCACTAGCCATAAACCCCATGCTGCGTTATGTATAATTTTTCCACTTATTTTTTTCATGGTGTCCAGCAACCTCAGACAATTCCCCGTTGATTCGCCTGTAAACCACCAATGTGCAGTTTTTTTTTTTTTAGAAATCCAGAGAGTTTTTAATGGATTATGTCAAACGCTTATTCTGCACTAACAGCCTTAATTAGTTGCATATTTCTGTGATTAGTACTATGGGGGAGATGCATAACCATTTCACTGAGTTCCAAACTATATTACCAGTAGACTCCAGTTAAAGAGCGCCCTCTAGATGCCAAATTAATAGAAAAGAAGGTAGAATGCATTTTTTTTTTTTTTTTATAAAACTGCCAATATTTTCATTTTTTTTTTCCAAATAGTGGAATTTGCTGTCGGCACAGAAAATAAATCTTTTCACCACAACACTATTAATGCCTTGTGCTGAAGGTTTTTAGATATTCCTTCCAGATATTGCAAATTCAAAACCGATTGAAATGGCAACAATTTCTAGAGTAATGTGAATGGATCCTTATATATTGTTTCATTAGCAACCAGAAAAATTCTTCATCCACATTGCATTTTGCACTCATTTATTAGTCATGATAAGTAATAGTAAAATGTTATAAATCAGATTTTGGAAGTTGAGATGGCTGAAGAGCATCTTTCTTCCAGCGTATACAAATAGATTTGTAACTGGTAGATCTTATTTACTAATTTAAGAAAATATGCAGGGAAATTTATCAATGGTGTGATTGTTTACAGAGATTTAGTAATACATAGAAGCAAATCAGCCAATCAGCAGTTCAAAGTCAATAGTATAGTTCAGGAAGAATAATGAAATAAAACAAAGCCAGCCTCTGATTGGTTGCTGTAGGTTAGAAGAATAGAAGAGATATTTATTGTCACTAGAAATACAATGTATAGCAAGTGAGATTGAAGATGCGACCATAGTACAGAAATCAATTACAGATATTTATAAAAATAAATAATTCAATGTATGGTTATATAAATATAATAATACAGCAATATAATAATATGCATAATACATACATACACAATAAAACACAGGCAGACATAGTGTGGGGGTAGAGAGTGGAAGAGATTGGCCGCAGGGGGGGAGAAGTAGGGGGGGATGGGGGGCTAGGGTCCAAGTGTAGAGAGATTCAAATTCAGCCTTATAATGGAGTCAGGGAAGAAGCTTTTTCTCAACCTGTTAGTGCGACACTTTATGCTTCTATAGCATCTCCCAGATGGTAGAAGTGAGTACAGGACATGATTAGGGTGATAAGTATCGGCGATAATGCTGCGAGCTCTAGAAGGGCATCTACTGTTATAAATGTCCTCAATGGAAGAGAGTTGGATGCCTACAGTTCTTTACGCCAGTCTGATCACCCTTTGGAGAGATTTCCTGTCTGAGGTATTGCTATTGCCAAACCAGGAGGTAATGCAATATGACAGAATACTCTCTATGGAGCATCTGTAGAAGTCAGCCAGAATGCGAGTGCATACATGCTCACACTTGAGACGCCTAAGGAGGTATAATCTGTGGTGGGCTTTCTTTAGGGACTTCAGGGAGTTGGTGGACCACGTCAGGGTATCAGATAAGTGGACTTCTAAGAACTTGAAGTTGTTCACCCTGTCCACTTCAACGTTATTTATTAGGACAGGGGGGTGGATGACTTCGTGTTTACACTTCCTGAAGTCAATAATTAGCTCCTTTGTCTTCTTGGCGTTGAGGGAGAGTATATTCGTATCGCACCAGGCTTCAAAATTGTGGACCTCATCCATGTAGGCCGTGACGCCATTATCTTTGATGAGGCCGATGACAGTGGTGTCATCGGCAAATTTGATAATCCGGTTTGAACTGTGGGTGGCGAGGCAGTCGTGGGTAAATAGGGAATAAAGAAAGGGGCTTAGTACACAGCCTTGACTCAAGGCTGTGTGCCTTGAGCCTTATTTGACCTCAGTAAGCGATTGCCACAATTATGAATTCCCCTGATGGTTTCTTACAGAAATTTCAAGAAAGAGGAGCAAATTGAGGTTTTTGTCCCTCTATAAAGAAAAGAAAAAAATCATTAGCAGTGCCCTTTACTGCAGAGGCATGACTGCAGAATCTTTCCTGTCCAGAAGACAAGAACTTTTAGATTTATAAGGGAAGTTTGGGGAAGAAATCGTTTTGAAAGAACCAGTGTTTTAATTGATAATAAATACTAAGCACAATTCCCTCTGTAAAGCTTGGCAGAATTTCTGCCAAGAATCGTTAACATATTGAAGCCTTTTGCAGGGACGCCAGCTGGCTTGTAGTGGATACAATTATGAGCAGAAAGCCATTATTGGAGATGTTTGGAATTCCTCTCTCATTGCTGTGAAACCCTCCGAAGCACATTAGCGCCAGCTGGCGTGAGTCATGCGAATGCTGCGACAATAAAAACAAAAAAATGTAATCTTTGTGTTCAAGGGCAATATCACTGACTTTATCTAGTGAGAGATGCAATTAAGCATGGTGGGGCAGAGCACGATGAGAGATGCAATTAAGCATGGCGGGGCAGAGCACGATGAGAGATGCAATTAAGCATGGTGGGGCAGAGCACGGTTTTAGTATCAAACTTTGTAGAAGGGTACAGAGTTAAAAACACATGGGTGTCATGTCTGATATGAGGATTCAGCTGAATGTGGACCAGTAAAATCAAAATTCCTGTTTGCATTGGCATGGCAGTTATCCAAATACAGCACTTGTGACAAGGTTAATTAACTTCATGAATTTTATTGCTTTCTGTCTGTTCTTATCTTTACAGATGACAGCCATGTTATTAAACAGACCTCACCCAGTCCCATTGTTTTTCTATAGTGCTTTACATAAAGCATAGACAGGAGGTGTGCCCTAAAGCCTTATTTTTAAAAGCTAAATATCAAACTTTCTAAAGAAATTGTAGAATTTTTGGCAGTACAGATTGAGTATATAGTAACAATAAACGTATTTGAGGCATTTGCAAATTGTTGGTGTTACTTTCATTTTAAAGGCACACTAAAACCTGTAAATAAACAGTTTCTGCTTATTGGCCACCTAGTATTAAGTATAACAAGTGTTAAAATGATAGGTTTACACATAGTAATAAAAGAAAATCTTGCACTTGGAGAAGAGGTTTTCAGCTAATCCCACCCCCTTCCCTTGGTCAAGGGCTTTACTCAGTAACTGAGCATGCTCCCCCCTCCTGCAACCAATTAAAATTCACTTTCACATTCTTCAGGAAACAGTGCAAGACAGGCCTGAGAGACTGAAAAAAACACTGAAAAAGAAACATTGACTGTTTCATAGAGAAGAATATACGCTAGGACGCTTTTTGTGTTTTTTTCAGCCATAAAAAAAATGTGAAGAGAAAAATGTATCATTCTTTGTAACAATAGGAATTTAACAATAGTGGTCACACGAGGGAGAAAAAATCTGATACAGTCAGCTGTTTTAGATGGAAGTCCATTTTTTCACCATTTTGCTGTGGAGGAGAATTCACCAGTGTAAACCCTGTCCTTACACTTTAATTAAAACTAAATGGCCAATTAATAGAAAGCTATTTTTTTTTAGTGTCTCTTAAAGGGAAATGATCTTATTTTGATGCAGTCCTCCCATGTTCTTTTGTTGTGAAAGCATCGATTAGGAAAGAAGTTTGCAGACATGTATTATCATGTGTGATCATGGTGTAAATCTTTAGACATACAAATATGCAAATGAGCGATAACAAAAATATGCATCTTTAGTTATGACTCCACCCTCTATTTTTCTGTTTGACAGAATGAGGAAGAGTTAATCTGGGGTCCTGATGCCTGTCCGTGTGTAGAAAGCATCCAGAGTGCCTCTCTCCTGCCTGTCAATGTGGAACGTAAGATCACTTTGGTTGGAAAGAACTTTCACCACTACCAGGTATTTTAATATGAATTATTTTACTCTAGGATGCTTGAAACTTTTTGAAACTGATTTAAATAAGATAGAAATGGTTTAAACCGTATTAGTCCAGTTGAATAATTAGAAAGATGCGTAACTGTGGTATATATTAAAGAGGATGGTATATGTTATTGTTCACTCCTGCTGGAGAAATGTTACCTTCCGGAAAATTCTTCACAGCCGATAGGACTGCAGCAGCACTTCTAATAGGAAAACAGTGGACTAATGCAGTTAAAGAAGGAAGCGCTGTGCCTTGTCTGGGAGCGCCATTATTGAACAGCTTCTAGAGGAGATCTGGGTAGCACTGCAGGCTACTGTTTTACCTGGTATTGGCATTTTGTACTATGGGGCTTTGCTAATGTGCTGGGAATTGGTGCTGCACGCTTTTGGACTGAACATCATCTGTGACACTTTCAGTCTCCACGAATGAAAGAATGAGTCACTTTTGTTGGTAAGTTACTATTCTGATTGTATCGTAACTCTCATTCCTACAGGACGAGCAGTTGGAATATGAATGTGTTCTTCTGCTGGAAGGCAGGACAGTGGCAACTGAAGCTGTTCTGGAGATGGATCCTGTAGATCAAACCAAGTATTATATTACTTGTCAACTGCACCAGGTATCAAACACAAAGCCTGGAGCATGCACAATGAAACCCATCCTCTCTCCAATAATTCCCCTCCCCCATCCTTCTTAATTTTACAACCTATTCTTGGGGACAAAGGATACTAAGGCTGGGTTCACACGAGCGTATGATGTGCAGCGCATCATGCGCTTGTGTGAAAAATAAAAATACGGTTCAATGAAAGCTGATGATACCTAGTTCCAGACACACCAGCGTATGATGCGCATACGCAGAGTCCAGAACGCTGTGTGTTGCATTTTGGCCAGCGTATATACGTTGCGCCCAAAATGCAACACACAGGAAGTTGTGTGAACGCTGAGGGAGCGTTCACACTGTCACTGGTAAGTACAATAGAAAATTCGCTTGGCATATTTTTCTTTTTTTGTTTTTTTTCTTCACATGAGCGTATAAATGCGCTGCTCATCATGCGCTCGTGTGAACCCAGCCTAAATCCAAATTTTAGAGTTGCCCTGTCATTGAATCAAAGTTTTCTGTAACTAGAGCACTGCCAAGAGTTTAATTGTTATTCTACCCTGAAAGATTCCCGTAGTTTTGAGTGGGAGGAAAAAGTCTACATTGAGGCTCCTTTATTTGGATTGTTCAGAGATAGTAACATGAAGCATTGTATTTGTAATATGAAGTATTTTGTTAAAAGAGCCCCAATGATTACTTCCTCTTTACTCAGCAAGCAGGAAGTGTAGGGTAAAAAAAATGGACTTCATATAGTACAGGGTGGTCCAATGGTATGGAGACCCCTGAATAAATGGAAAATGTTGGTTGGGAACACCATCCTTTGTTTGGCTTTCAAAATGGCTGCTTTGGTAGACAACTCTTCACACAGACTTACTCTTTTTTCCCTTAGCAACATGTTACACACAGGATGGTGTTCCCAACCAATTGTCTCCTTGTTCTTGGACCACAATGTATATTGCTTTTTCTTAAAAACTGCATGTATATGTATATCGTGAGATATTAAACCCTTAGGGGGATATTTATAAAAATTGTAAAAAGCTTTCTCCTGGTATATCGATATACCTTTAATTAGTTTGAAAACATATATATTGCCGATATCGATATTTATTAAGCCCTTTCTGAGCTTTTCGATCACTGAAAAGTGTTTGCCTGGTTGAGGAGGGAAAACCCATTATTCGCTATGGAGATGGTTTAGACAGATCTGAGCATTGTACAGATCGCAGGCCACATCCAGCCCTCCAACCATCTCCAACCGGCCCGCCCAAGCATGCGAAAAAAGGGGGGGAGGGGGGTATGGCCAATCGCCATAGGAGCCGGCAAGCTAGGCACACCACTCCAATCCTCTAAAACCACCCAAACCCCTGGCCCCATGACAAAAATAATTGCCCACCCCTGGTTTAGAACAAGTCCCCTGTGAAAAGATCAGCAATATTGATATCAATGGAAAGGGAGCTTCAGTAAAAATAAAGTAAAGTGCAGTGGTATTAACCCATCGATATTGATATCGATACATTTTATTCAGCACCAAATAAATTGAGGGAAATTTTAAAAATGCGATGAAAATGGTGGTATTTAACTGAAAAATGGGTAAAAAATAAGATAATTAATTTGGCAGAATGGATAAAAATCAGAAAAACAACGCAAAATGAGCAAAACCAGAAAAAGAATTGGAAAAAATGGGGAAAACAACAGATAAATAATTATGCAGAAGTTTTAAAAAACCACCTATAATGGAAATGGGTGAAAGACAGAAAAATAACTAGGCAAAGTGGGGGAAAACCAGGAAATGGGCAATGTGCTTAAAAATAACTAGACAAAATGGGGGAAAACCAGGAAATGAGCAATGTGTTTATAAATAACTAGGCAAAGTGGGG
>WMED01003938.1:5952-21404 GCA_019650415.1 Pipa parva
TGAGTGCCTACCTTCCTTCCACAGTCCAGGCTATACTCTGCTGTAGTGCTAATAGTGCTTACAGTCCAATCTTCTCACGGTCACCTTATGCCAATGTCATTTCCTGTGAGCAGCACCAATCGAAGGAAGTGACAGGTTAGGGGAGCGATGGGAGAGATAGATCTGTAGCTCTATGGCTGCTACAGCAGAGAAGAGCCAGGACATAGGAAGTGCCCTAGGTGGCTGAAAATGCTGCCGACCCCTAGTCCCAGCCCTAGGGGGTAATTGATGCAATGAAGTCATAATTGAAGGAAAGTGATGTCATAATCAAATGGATCTGCTTAAGGGATGCAATATTAATACACTAATTAGTGAATATGCACTGACTAAAACATGCAGCAAAGGAATTGATGTGAACTGTAGAATATTCATTTGGGCATGGGAATTTACTATTACTTTATAAATAACCCTACCAAATCTCTCAGAATTTGCCATCTCTTCACCATAGGCATAATAATAGATTTGACAACAGTTGGCTTATTCAGTAAAATTATTTAAAGAGATGTTCATGGGGCCAAAAGATGTTGCTTGCTGTATTTTGTGATATAGCCAGTAAAAAGAATGGTGCCAACAACATTAGGATCCAGCTGATCTGGAGTCTCATATGCAGCTGAGTCCCCAGATTTTTACTGGAAAACAAAAATAAATAGATATTAATGCTCTCTGACAGTAAATCTCCAAATATTACAATCTGTTTCTTTAACACCTAAGTTTGGTATGAATAACAATATAATGTCATTCAGCTCTCAACACACAAAATAATTTCTTATTCATTTTATCAAATAAGCCGACAAGCAACTGTATATAAAATGTACAAATGTGTACAGGTCCACATTTAGAAAGCTGAGCAATGTTTTAATTGGATATTAATAACACTCAGTAAACAAAATTATGTCCTTTGAAAACATAATCTTACTTCCCAGCATGGGACTGGAATCTATTATTCGCCACCTCCATATGCTGAAATATGCTGAAATAATCACAAGTGACCTTAAACATTACATTAATGTAAATCAGCGCTGTGTAGAAAATGTGCTTTTGATTGATATTAAGAAAAAAAAAACAGATTAGATCTGGACTCCAATAAGAGCTGATTTTCCATAGCGAGTGGGCAACATTTGTAAAGAGCTGCTTGGACTTCGTAGTAATGATTAAAGAGCTTTAAATGACTGAACATCATAATGAATGAAGACTACTCAAAAATCTCTAGTTAACTATAACAGTATTATTACACCAGTTGGTTTATTAACTATGCTATATTGTAATGATATAACTGTATTAATATACCTGTGGGTTTCAGTATTGTTTTTCCTATGGTCTTGAATTCATATTCGCGGGTCTTTCATGGCAAGGGTTAAAGAATATTTATAGGGGTAGAATGCTATTGATTCATGTCTTGTGCCTTAGGGGCTTATTCATGATAGTGAGAATTTGTCCATTGCTGTATATTCATGTCACTTTGGGTTGCGATGCTCTGTTAGTCATTTTCTACTCTCTATTCACTATGGAGGGGGGGGGGGGGGATGATTCACATATGGAAGAAGCAAACAGCACCAAAAACCATCTCTTGTATAGCACAGCATAGTGAGCCAGACAGTATGAGCCCTGTGGTTTCCCTAGGTGTCTTGTCTGTACTGGACATGTAGGATAGACACTCAACATAGAAAGATGAAGGATAGGGCCCCAGGGTAGAGACCTCTCACATATTGGAAGCAAGGAGTGGCCCAACAACAAATGGGTGCCCTATCAAAAGCTTTTCTGAGGTTATCCACTAGGAACTGAAGCATTCTATGCCCATAGACAACTATGTATGTACAGCATGTGTTGTGATGGTCTAATGTAAAGCATATCTACATGCTATGAAAGAAGGTTGTGAGGACATGCAACAAACACAAACTCAAATTGGTTTAAGGGGTGTCCAAGATATTTTAAGATATTAAAAGAGGAATTCATCAACAGGGGATAACAGAAGTCTAGTAACCCATAGTAACCAATCAAAAGTTTGTATTCACTGGCAATAGAGAGCCAGAATTGTGAAACCAAACATCTGATTGGTTGTTATGGGTTACTAGGCCATTGTTCCCCTGTAAGTATGCAACTATGCATCTTCTGTTGGCAAGCAAACTTCCTCATTAGACTGTCAGAAAGAGTCCAGTCTTCTGCTTCAAATTGACAGCACTCATGCATGCAACCATGCGACACAATTAACATTATTATTACATTTTTGGCTTTTTTTAAAGTTGATATGAACATTATACATCCCCCAAAACATATGAAAGAAAACTGAAGTTTTGGGCGAAATTTATTAAAGTCGCAAAGACCACTCTGGGTCTTGAGATTTGGGGATTGAGTTTTCAATCCCGATTTTTCAATATTTTTGATGGAAAGGTAGCCATGTTACTAATGTAAAGTATGGCTACTTTTCCGTGGAAAAAAATATTGAAAAACTCGATCTTGAAAGAAATCTCGGGAGAACAAAACGAGATTTCTCTCGGTAAAGTCGGAAAGACCACTGGTCTTTCTGACTTTAATACATTTTGGCCAGTGACTTAAATTGAACATTCCAATTTAATTTGAGTAAGACTTCTCATGTAACAGATGATCACAGATTGCACAAAACACTTTTTCCAGAAAATCGGAATATTTATAGAGCTTAAGTGGCACAATGGAATCTACAACCACACACAGTCATTTTCATTTATTAATGCATGTTCATTTTCACAACTGCACTGTTGTATAAGGTTACAGAATATTCATTAGTTTTGAGTGCCTTAGTTAACAGAAAACATTAAAAATGTTATTCTTTATGAATATGGATAGATCCAGAGGAGAATAAACAGTTTCCCAAGACAAAAACACACAAACTTTCAGAAAAGCTTTAGCATGATACATATTATATTGTATATTCCTCTGGCAACCTTAAGTGTATTTGTACATATTTGTTCTTTAAAAATGTAAATCTTAAGGAAATTCTTAATGTATTCTGAGTGGATTGTAAGGTTCCCTTGCAACTTAAAACACTTTTTTAATGGGAATATCTTGTTGGGATATGGTGAATATTGAAAACACCAGTGGGATTTTGACATAAGCCACGCTCTATTTGGTGTTAATACTAAAAGGGAAAAAACATATAGCAGCAAATGGCTGATCTACTTCCTAGTCAAGATTTTCTTTGATCTTTTTTGTAACACTTCTGAATGTTACACATTGTTGTTAACCTGGTCAATTGTTACAAAGTTTCACCAAAAATAATACATACATCTTTTGAGAATATATACTTTTTATGTAATTGTTACAAAGTTTTTCATAGGATAAAAGTATTGCTGACTTGTTACAGAGTTTATCATAGGATAAAAATATTCACTGATCTGTTACAAAATTTCTGATATGACAAAAGTATTGCTAAACTGTTACAAAGTTTCTCATAGGATGAAAGGATTCCTGAACTATTACAAAGATTTCCTGGGCTTGTGAAAAATCCATATCGCAAGGTTAAAACTTCATAATCTTTATTAATCCATAATTAAAAGGTCACAGTAAGTCCATTGTCTATATTGTGGCCCCACCTCTAGAGCTTAGATCCCAATTTATTTAGAGACAAAAATAATAGACAACTATTGATAAAGGTTCTAATAATATCCATAATGTTGGTGTATGGTATGATTTATATTTGCTAATGACACTTCCTCTCTTGCCTTACTTAGGGTTGTGGTCCCTCAAGGCTCTGTTCTTGTCCCCCTCCTGTTCTCCCTTTACTCTCTTTCTTTGGGTGATGTTTTCAACTTATTTGGTCTTCAGTATCACTTGTATACAGATGATGCTCAGATTTACTTATCCACTCCTTCGCTATCTCCTGAAATCCAGACTCATATCTCTGTCTCCTGGCAATCTCCTTTTGGATGGCCCAGTTCCATCTCAAATTAAATCTCCCTAAAACAGAATTGATTATTTTCCACCCAAACCTAGCCCTACTTCTACCTTTTCTATTCTAGTTGATTGTGCGATCATCAACCCTATAAATTCTGTAAGTTGTCTTGGGGTGACAAGATCAAGGTCCGCACCTTTCTCTCTCAGGTCACTGCTAACACCCTCATGCATACCCTCATCTTATCCCACTTGGAATACTGCAATGCTCTAACAGCTTCCCACCTCTCTCCACTCCAGTCTATCTTAAATTCTGCTGCAGAAGTCTCTCTCTCTCTCTGTTGCCCTTCACTACATTGCTTTGCTTGTGTACCTGTATATATCTAATCATCAGCTCCATTCCTTGCAAAGTAATCTGCTTTGCATGACATACACCAATACTGCCCTTTGTTTTAAACCCTCCTCTATTGCAGCCCCATATCTCTGAGATTCTATTCCCGATTATCTCCGCCAAGAACAATCCTTTTGCACTTTCAAAAGTAAACTGAAATCCTACCTCTTTGAGCACTAGCACTACGTTTTATGAATAAATTATATTTTATATTTTATCTTTAAGTATTTATCTATGCTTATAATTGGTATTTATAGACCAGTGACAGCAGTTTGTTACAGCTCCTATTACTTGCTATCTGTGTATGTAAGCCTTCCTCCCATTTAGATTGTAAGCTCTGTGGGGCAGGGCCCTCCATCTTCTTGTTTCAGTCACGGCCTGGCACGTCACTTGTGCTATCTTATCTGTATTATAATTGTATTGTTAAATTGTACAGCGCTGAATAACTTAGTGGCACTAGTGCTTTATGATTCAGGAATGTGATTTTTATGTTACATTCTCATGATTACCTGTGCACCTCCCTGAAATCATTTTCTGGTGTGTTGTCCCATCACCATTATATATACACATATGTCTGATGTATTTATGATGTAATATGGCTCCCAAAATGAGTTTTTGACATTTGTTAGGAATGAAACTACTATGGATGAGATTTACTAAGTTTGACCTGCTTGTCTCCCACAGTAAAGTTTGCATTTGGAAAGTATTAGTTAAATAATACAATAAATAAATATAAAATATAGGGCATTATTTTTAGAAGTAAACAGAAGTTTACCTTGTATCCATAACTCTAAGGTGGTTATTGGCTAAAGTCCAAATTGGTGCATAAAGGTGTGAATTCTCCAGCTAAAGACAGTCGCAATAGACTGCTACTGTTGTAGTAGCGACTTCATTATGGAAATATTGTTGCAGTTGTGACTGTAAAATTGTCACGGTTGTGGATTTGCTATGGGAATCCGCTGTTTGAGAATTCGACAGTCAAATTCTCACTTAGTCAATAACCCCCTAAGGCTGTGCAATTTCTTTACAGCACTAATCTTCATTTTAAGATTCTTTAAAACAAGCCACAGCATATCTATGACTGATGCCTGTTACTGTCTTACCTTTACGTATAGACACAGCAGTAATGACACTGCCATTTCACACAATTTGCTAGCATTATTTCTGAAACATCCCAAGTTAACTCAAGATAACTCAGTGTAACTGCAATCCTGTGAGTAAACTATTAATAAAAAGAGCACTTGGACTGTAAACTGTCATCTACTGCATCACAATGCCAGTGTTGTAAACAGTACATTGGGCAAACGAGCCGCACTTTAAAAATCACAATAGCGGATCACATCTAAAAAAAAAAACTAGAAAGAAAAAAAAAAGAGATACAACCTTAAAAAGCATTTTACTTAGTGCCAAGGTACAACTGAAAATTTACATTCTTCGCCATTCAGAAAATGAAAATCAGAGAAAGGAAAGGAGATCATGAAAACTGTTCTCATAAAAAGAAACTAAATGGAGATTCGAGATGAAATCTCTTCTGCCAGATGGCCCCGCAATAATATCTGCATGGAAAGACTAAGGGCTACACACCACCACACTAAGGGGGTTATTCGCTAAGGTGCGAATTCAACTGTCGAATTCTCAAACAACGGATTCCCATAGCAAATCCGCTACAATTTCCCCATTGTAAAGTCACTACTAATTTTTAATATTAAGATTGCGACAATTTTCCATTGTATTCTCATTATAAAGACGTGACTTTGACAGTAGCAGCCTACTGCGACTGTCTTTATTTGGCGAATTTACACCTTTATACAACCATTTGGACTTTAGTGAATAACCCCCTTAATATTTTCCTCCTTCATATGTAATACAGCCAATAACAGCTCAAGACATTTATAACTTACACACTCAAGTTCCCCTTAAATGTGTGAATAATTCCATTTTATTGCATGATGTTCCCATATATAGATCTAAGTTGTATGCTTTACTTTTATAAATGCCTGGCCATTCTGCAAGGGTTTTACTTTGCATTGTGTTTTTTTAATTTACAATGTTTTCTTTAAACTGCTCTGACACACTGCAGCTTAAAATGACAGAATTTTCTCCCTCGCTTCCTATTTCTTAGGGATTCTTATTCTAAGGGATGAAATATTTGTCTTTTAAGTGCTTTTTAAAGCTATACAAGTGGACCCACAGTAATAATTTTGATGCGCACACATCCAAACACACACAAAACAGATTATAAAGTTATCTTTAAAAGTCATGGAGTTTGGTTTAGGTGTTGCAGTAGCCTGAACCAAATCACCGTGATTATATTTCATTCTGCACTGGAGTATTTGAGCCCTTTGGTTAATATATTCATTACATTTTTTAGACTTTCTAAATAACATGCTAGCCCTTGACAGAGAAAGACATTAATAAACAGACTTGTACACCAAATTAAAATGAGATGAGCTAAACTCATAGGGAATGTAGAAAATGCATGCTCTTTCCTAGAAATTTCTGGTGAATAAAACTGATCATGTGAATTTAGTATAAAGCTATAATTTCTAGTTTATTTCTCCTGTTAAATCTCTTTCTGTTTATTAAGCAATAGAAACATGTTTAGGAAGGGTTTTTCTAAGGCTTCAAACCATATAGACAAGGAATGCGTATGTAAGAGATAATGTACGTTTAAGTGCCCTTTAATGATGACTTCATACTACTCTAAATTCCAAGCATATTGTTATGAGTATAGCAGCAACTGAGTGTGTCAGCAATTACAGTGTAATCAGTGAAATCAGTGGTATCCCTAAAGTACCTGAAACCATCTTCCACTAAGGCCAGCACTCAGAGATGGCTCATTAACAAGTGTAAAGGGGTTTGCTATATTGAGATGTTTCACTTTTAAGGCCACAAGAGGCTGAATGCAGAAATATTAAGGTGTGAATGGTTACGGTATATATATATATATAAAGCAGGAGCATAACACAGATGGCCTGTCTTGACGCCCAGACAATTACCCATCATTGCCTACTTATGGCTGAGCAAATTCTATCTGAATGTAGATAAATATCAGAGTCCAGTCTTAATATCCCTTTAATTGTTTAGGAAGTAGGGGAGGGTTAATAAAGACTCTTACCCTTGTAAAAATCCCTCATGAACAGAGGAACTTATCCACAAGGGTAACTGTGTATAGAGGTGCAGCAATCCATAGTAACCAATCAGCAGGTATCATTCACTGATAAAAGGAAGAAAGAATAATGAAAGCCAACCTCTGATTGGTTGCCTTGAGTTACTACACCTCTGTAAATGATTGCCCCTATTGATAAGTTTCCCTAGAATGTGTCAAACATAATGTTAGTATGTAGGCAATGGTGCTTATTTAGTAAGATACTATTACAAAATAATCGGGGAGGGAAACATACATATAAATCCCACACAACAGATTTTTTCCTTGTGGGCAAGAGTCTTACTCCATTCTTCCTGTTAGTGAATCTTCTGATTATTCACTGCACATTTTGACTAATAAAAATGTGTTTTTTTTAAACTTACTCTACTCCAGTGTGAGTTTCATACCAATTCCTTCTTAATCATTTTGATTTATCTAAAATGAGCAATTGCATGGCATAAAATGTTGGGATTTCCTAACAAGGTTTCATTTTCCAATGTATAGGCTCAAACATATCCCACATAGCTGGGTACACCCAGTGTTCTGTAGGTCATTTTGATGGAATTGGCCTTTGCATACATTTGTTCCAAGCTGTGATTATCTGAATAGATCAGAAAATGAAGACTGTTGATGACCTTTACCAACTTATAACAGAGGTCATTAACCCACCAGGAAGTGTAAATGTAATACTATTCATATTACACATGCTCGCAATGCTATACAAAAAGTGTATTTAAATGACCCAATCTTTGTATTATGACTATTCATACATCAGCCTCAAGGTAAAGAAATAAAATGGAATGAAATCAACCAATGAAAGAAAAACTTAAATTCCTATCAGCATATATTATTTTGGGATTTTGTTACAAGGATCCCACAGAAACATTGCTGATAAGAGGGACAGTCATAAAATAATGATACAGATTACCTGAAGGGTTATTACAAGTTAAGTAACAAATAAAGTTTAATATTTAGTTTAATTACTTACAAATTCTGTTTGAAGTAATTCTTACTTTACAGCGCAAGGCTGTCACTGTAAAACTTATATTGAGACCAGTGTGCAGTTAGTACTATGAGCTGAGCAGGGAAGTGCTTGGTATCAGAAGTGTTTAAAGATGATAAAATAGATGAATAGTTTCACCCCTCTACAAAATTGTCCCTTTATATGTCAGAATCATTCATTTAACATCAACTACTTCTTGATGGATTTTACAAGTGTCGCAGTTCTCCTTTAAAAGGAAAATATTACTATTATATATGCTGCTGTGAAATGGGAAAGCATCTTGTAAATATTTTTGTAAATATAAATATGGGGCTTATTCATGAAAATAAGAATTTGGCTGTCAAAGTGTATTCTAGTCACTTTGGGTAGTGATGTTCTGATAGCTGTGAATTTGCTGTTCTTTCATCAATAAGGGTGAAATTTAATAAAAAGTCAAAAATATCACTGTATTTGATATCGCAATATAGATAATTTTGGTGCGATATCACAATATCAAATAGTAATTTATACAAAGATAAAATTCGTTTACAATATTGAATTTTTGACATCGTGATACCGAAAATTTGATTAAAAATGTTCAATATGTTTGTTTCTATGGAAAATCTGTAAAATCAATAATTTTAATGGAAAAATTTATATCGCTATATCGAATTTCTGATTTCACAATACTGAAAATTCAATTGCGACTTTTCGATAATTTTCTAATTTTTTTTAATCAAGTTTTTCAATTGAAAGGCCAAAAAACGGCCTTTTCAACTTTAATAAATTTTGCCCTAAAGGACTGATTCCCATAGTGAAGAAGTGAAGAGCGTCGGATTCCATGTTTTGCATAGTGTAGCATAGTCAGTGGGACAGTAGGAGCCCTGCCATCAACCTCCCAATTCACCGCTTCGGTCTGGCAAAGGAAAACTGGCGAATGCGCCACAGTACGCCGCACAGAATTTGTTACTTCAACAGACTTCAACACTTAGGTGAATAGGTTAAATTGGTTGCAAATTCGCCATATTGCAGAGTTTGCTAAATATCCAAATAAGGTGAAGTGGTGAATGAATGGCTACTTCACATCTTTATGCAATTGTGTGGACTTTTCATAAATATAAAAATAATTGAAATTTGTATTTGATGCCTCTTAGAGAAGACACAGTGGGGTTATTCACTAAAGTCTGAACTGTTGCGTATAGGTGTGAATTCGCCAGATAAAGACAGTCGCAATAGGCTGCTACTGTCGCAGTCGCGTCTTATAATGAGAATATTGTTGCAGTCGTGACTTTATTATGGGAAAAGTGTCGCGACTTTATTATGGGAAAAATTGTTGTGACTTTACAATGGGGATATTGTAGCGGATTTGCTATGAGAATCCTCTGTTTGCAAATTCAACACTCAAATTCACACCTTAGTGAATAACCCCACAATGTTTACATCAGGAAGTAAATTACCTTACCTGCTAGAAATGGATCGTCCTTTAAATGTTTCTGCATTTTGCGGTCTTCGTATTATATCAGATACATCTGTAAAAGCACCTTGTTAAGAATTACAATTTCAGCCTCTCATTTTGTTTGTCAGATGTATTGTAACTTTACATTTCCTCTCTATGCGCTGTTGGTTTGGAAATAGACGGATCACATAATTGCTACCAACTATTCATTCAATATTAGTAATGTTTGAACAAAAATAGCATTGAGGTATAAATAGGAAAAGAACAGGTACTTTATTGCCAAATATCATTTTCAAAAATGAAATCAATGTAGCAACATGGTGTTAGGCTTTTCAGAAAAAATGCCACATGCAATTTTAGCTTATACAGTGAGATTGATGCAATAGCATCATTTTCTTAGATGTATGCCAAGAATAGAACACTTTGCTGTAATACTGACAAAATGCTTCCTTTGTATTCAAACAATTTGTATCACAAAGACAAATATAAAGAAACACAACATATTTCTTTAGAAATAATGAATACAAGCACAGTTTTTTTTCTTGATTTAGACCTACTTGTCTAGCAACTATTAAGAAATAAGTGCAAATAATTTCTGCAGAAATTATGTTATTCTCATTTTTAAACAATATTTGGAACTTTTAATGTAATTGTAATGGTATATCTTTAAGGGGTTAGGAGAATACCTAAGTATTTCAATGAAATTACATTTTAATGTGATCCATTACACAGTTTTACAATTAAACATTTATTAGAGGGCTGCTTTAGTTGGGCTTGTTATTGCTCCCATAGAAGTGTTCTTTTCATTCATGCAGAGAATCCCCTTTTCTAGAGGAGTCATATATATATGGATAGATGATCTAGTGTAAAACCTTTTCATAGAATTCAACAGGACAATAAGTAAAACAGCACTGAGCTGCCAAAAAGTTCTAATCTGAATGGATATACGGGTAACATCTAAAATAAAACCTAAATCCGAAGGAAAGGATTCAAATTATATATAAAAAAAAAAAAAAACACTAATTGGGCAGCTGTGGTTGCCAATTTAATTATTTGGAACTAAAGTAATGAAGAATATGTCAATTTATGATGTTTTATTTAGAGCCCTGGCTGAGACAATGTTGGAAGGAAAGTGAAAAAGGAGACATTCAGATTAAAGTAAAAAATTTACAATAGTAGGCAAGACTGCTTTATAATCAGTGGTCACCCAGAGAATCAACTACAGTCCCTGAAATTCACAGAGAAGGATATTTTGGTAAGTTTATGTACAGTATAACCACCCATAGAACCCAAAAACTGTAGTTTTGTATGCAAAATGCATTGAGTTTGGACACTGGGCTAATCAGTAGTGGAGAAGTCACCAAATGACTAATAGGGTGGAATTTAATAGACTCGGAAAAGGTCAATTTAGCCTTTCTGAGTTTATTCTCACGAGATCTTGTCAGTTTCTCGCAGTAAATATTGCAAAAATATTTTCAATCGATATTTACCAACAGAAACGTTTCGATGGAAAGGTAGCCATACTGCTAATGTAACGTATGGCTTCCCTTTCCATCGAAAAATTTGATAGAAAAACTTGATTGAAAAGTTTCTGTTGGTAAATATCAATTGTAATAAATCTCGCGATATTTACCATGAGAAACTGCCGAGATCTCACAGGAAGAAACTCGGAAAGGCAAAATTGGCCTTTTCTGAGTCTATTAAATTTTGCCCATAATGTAGGCTTTTCCTCACCTGTAAAGAGGTATACATGTGAAGCATGTCAAAAGAAATCGACAAACTTATTCTCCAAATATTAAAGACTTTGGATGAGATACATTCAGAAACACAGGAGCCACTCATATCATTAGAGGGGATGTAACTGTGATACTATTACACTTCTAATAACATTATCTTATGGTGAGGAAAGTCACAGATATCCAGAAAATAGGGAGAAAAGTTTAAGTATTTCCTTGAGCAAAGTGAGACCTGTAAAAAAAATAAAGTGAATTTCTTGGCAAGGTACTTGACCAAACTGCCGATTTGCCACCTGCATATTGTTTATTTTCCTTTTGTTTTATTTTTAATATTGCGACTTGTATAATTGAAAAAATGTTAAAGTTGTTGCAAGCTGTTCACTTTCAGGCAAACCGTGTGTATGCTGCCTGTGAAAAAAAGATGCAACATTCTCTTTTTTTTAAAAGGCAAGTGTAACTTTTGCAGCAGGTATTTACTGAGCATGCTCAATTCACTGACAATTCTCTAATAAATAAATAAATAAAATGGCAGTCAATTAGAAAATGGTTTGTTTTGGGATAAAATATTAAATTTTTTTGTTTTATAAAAGGTACTATACAGCTCGTTATCATAAGAATGCTTTAGTATAAAGTTTAGTAATTTACCTGTAGACCAGTGTTTTTCAACCTTTTTTCTTCAGGGGAACCCTTTGATGTAATAAAATTTCTGGAGGAACCCCTAGAAACCCAGAAACCCTAGAAATCGCATAACGTGCGTGACTACATACCCGACAGGTCACAGAGGGAGGATCCAAGGCTGCGATCTCTCTCTGATGTGTCGGGTTATTATACTGATTGCTAATGATGCAGTATCGTTCCCTGCTAACAGTGATCGCTGTCAGATCACTGTTATCAGGGACAGAGATCGAATCATTAGCTATCGGCATCATTACCTGGCTCATCAGAGAGAGATCGATGCGATCTTTCTGATGAGCCGGGTAATGATGCTGATCAACCAGTGTGTCGCGGAACCCCTGGGTTGTCCTTGCGGAACCCTTGGGTTCCACAGAACCCCGGTTGAAAATCACTGCTGTAGACTATAATTTAAAAGCAAAAATGTAGTAAATTGTAGTACTTTTTGTACTAGCATAGGGAGTTTTATTGCCTTGTCATTCATTACAAACACGGCAGTCCTGATTTACTCCATGACTTTAGACACAAGCTTTCTTTATAACATAACTGATTTTTCATCAATGTTCTCATCATTGCACCCTGGGGAGCTTATTCTCACAGTGCTTGAGATAAGGGAAATTGAAAGGCAGAAATAAACTATGGTACTTTAACATATTTATTAAACTACTTATCTCCAGTGACCCTACAAGAGTAGAATAAGTTTAGTCATATATAATAAATGAAACTGGAATGTTTCAGCAGATAAAAGATAGTTGCAACATAAAGCAATACTAATCAGGAATTCAACTTCAAAAATGGTATTTTTTTTACAGGTTGTACATGGGAATAAATAATATTGTAAACCAAACCAGGATTTTTCCATTGCTTGGTACTACTGTTCCTTTAACTTTTATGGCGGTTATTCTCTAAAGTTCAAATTCAACTGGTGAATTCTCAAGCAGCGAATTCCCATAGCAAATCCGCGACTGCGACAATAGTCCCATTGTAAAGTTGCGGCTGCGACAATATTTCCATAGTAAAGCCCCAACTATGACAATATTCTCATTATAAAGACGAGACTGCGACTGTGACAGTAACAGTCTATTGCCACTGTCTTTAGCTGGTGAATTCACACCTTTACGCAAAAATTCAGACTTTAGAGAATAGCCCCCCCCAAATCTCTTCACTTTAACGCAGTCCTGCAGGTAAGGGCAAGCAGAAATCTGGCAAAATGAAACAAACTGGAAAGTTTAAGAATAGACACAACACATAGGCTATTTAAAAAAAGTTGAAAAGCTTTTAAAAAAGAAAAACAGTCTTTTTTTAATTGATATTGTCATTTTTAACCTATTTAACAAACTGCTTAAAGCACATTTTTATTGCCTATTTGCCCATTTCCACATAGGGGAAATGATTAGTCAAGGTAACCACTTTGCATAAAGAAGAGAAGAGCTTTAAATGCAGCCACTGAAATCAAGGCAATGCATAGCTACTGTCATAACAGCCAACAGTCCACAAGGGACACTTAGACGATCAATTTAGATTTAATTCACAGGACAACTGTCTTGGGTATATCACACTGAGCTACTTTCATAAAAATATGCTTTCATGTGAGTTCTTTCAGGAAGTACATTGAAATAACACCCATTTAATGAGAAAGAAACATATATAGAAATATATATAAATTAAAAAAGAAATAATGAGGATTTAGTGGCTGATTTACTAAAGAGCAAATTCCCATCCTTGTTATATTTGATGTCTAATAATCCTCTCGCTGTGAAACAGATTTCTCCTATTATGCGAAGAGCATTCAAAAGTAAAATACTATGGTCCCCTCTGCCAGAGGGTGAGTGGGGCATATGTATTGGGAGAGAGTCTATCCCCAGGCACCCGGTGGAGTAGGAGGAATAAATATATTGAATGCAGGAGTCCTGTGGACCTTATATCCCCAGCATGTTGAAGATCTAACTGCTCAGTAAAGTGGGGGAATAAGTAAAGCTCAGGGGTCAATACTGACTCCTGACCTCTACCTCTTAACTGGGTTAGTACCCTGAAGGGGTTCAGTTACTCCCTGGCCCCCAAAACTCCTTGTTGCTAAAAAGTTGGGAGCAGTAAAATAAAATAAAATGGTCCTATCAAATGTAAAAACCAATTCATTATAATTCTCATTCTTGGATCTGTCATCGTCTCTTCTGATTCGTGAAGTAACGCTGGATGGGCCCATGTTGTCTGCAATATAAATTCATCTACTTTTACCCACAATGTAGTTCAATGGAAGATCTGCCTTTGGCCATGATGTTGTCAATGCCCAAACACCAGGCATCCATCTGTCTGTCTCTATCTATCTATCTATCTATCTATCTATCTGTATCTATCTATCTATCTATCTGTATCTATCTATCTATCTATCTATCTGTATCTATCTATCTGTCTGTATCTATCTAAATCTATCTGTCTGTATCTATCTAAATCTATCTGTCTGTATCTATCTATCTATCTATCTATCTATCTATCTATCTATCTATCTATCTATCTATCTATCTCTCTATATCTAATCTATCTATCTATATCTATCTATCTAAATCTATCTGTCTGTATCTATCTAAATCTATCTGTCTGTATCTATCTAAATCTATCTGTCTGTATCTATCTAAATCTATCTGTCTGTATCTATCTAAATCTATCTATCTATCTCTCTATATCTATCTATCTATCTCTCTATATCTATCTATCTCTCTATATCTATCTATCTCTCTATATCTATCTATCTATCTATCTATCTATCTATCTATCTATCTATCTATCTATCTATCTCTATCTCTCTATATCTATCTATCCATCTGTATCTATCTATCCATCTATATCTATCTATCTATATATATCTGTATCTATCTATCTATCTATCTATCTATCTATCTATCTATCTGTATCTATATATCTATCTATCCATCTGTATCTATCTATCTTTATCTATCTATCCATCTTTATCTATCTATCCATCTATATCTATCTATCTATCTATCTATCTCTCTATATCTATCTCTCTATATCTATCTCTCTATATCTATCTCTCTATATCTATCTATCTCTCTCTATCTCTCTCTATCTATCTATCTATCTATCTATCTATCTCTCTATATCTATCTATCCATCTGTATCTATCTATCCATCTATATCTATCTATC
>WMED01003939.1:0-21403 GCA_019650415.1 Pipa parva
TTTAGGGCCCCACTTGAAATCTTGCCCAGGGCCCCATTTTGCCTAAAACCGGCCCTGCTATCTACACAATCCTAAAGCATGCAAATCCTTATAAAATCTACCAGTTAAAGTTGCATAGATGACCACTAAAACTAAAACACAATAAAAAAAAGATATGTTCCTAAGAAAAACACGACAGCAAAGGAGCGGCTCAAAAAACAGCACATTAAGGTCATGGAGTGGCCTAGCCAGTCTCCAGACCTTAATCCCATAGAAAACTTATGGAGGGAGTTGAAGTATCCGAGTTGCCAAGCGACAGCCTCAAAATCATAATGATTTAGAAATGATCTGCAAAGAGGAGTGAACCAATTTCCTCCTGACTTGTGCGCAAACTTCATCATCAACTACAAAAAATGTCTGACTGTTGTGCTTGCCAACAAGGGTTTTCAACCAAGTATTAAGTCTTGTTTGCCAGAGGGATCAAATACTTATTTCTCACTGAAAAATGCAAATAAATTTATATAATTTATACAATATGTTTTTCTGGATTTTATTTTGAATATTATATCTGTCAATGTTAAAATTAGCCTTCCCTTAAAATTATAAACTGTTCATGTCTTTGTCAATGGGCAAACTTACAAAATCAGCAAGGGATCAAATAATTATTTCCTTCACTGTATGTGCTAACAGTTACAATTCTATAACCCAGAAACTCACAGCAGCTTCCTGTATGCCTTCTCCTGATACATCTGGTTACACACATAGGTGACATAGACTCCAAAGTGGTTGGCAGCATGATTATACACTATGTCACATACATCAGAAATGACAATGTTTTCTTCAAATCGTTGTTCCAAATCCAGGAGAAACCTGAAATACAAACGATCATAGGGTTTGCATGGACAACACTTTTTTAACCAAAGCAAAAACCATCCACATATATTGTATGTCAGTGTTTCCCAAATGCCGGGTCGCGACCCGGTACCGAGCCACCAAAATTAAATGCCGGGTCACGAGCGCCGCTCATGAATATTCATGAGCGGCACTCGTGACCCGGTTATTTTTGTGCTTATCCTTAGTGCCGGGTAATGAAGGATAAGCACAAAAATAACCGGGCCACGAAAAAACAAACTTTGGGAAACACTGTTGTATGTTGTTCTCTGGATATCTTACCTATAGAATGTAAGAGGATATGCATTGGTTCATTCAGAGTGATGCATCTGGATGAACCTAACAGTGTAAATAAGCGCTCCAACCAGTTTTCTTACTTACACACATCATAAAAATAAGAACCATTGGGACTAGAACATGGATAGAATACACTCCTTTCATTAACTCTTAGGGGGTTATACAGTAAAGTCCGAATTGTTGCGTATAGGTGCTAATTTGCCAGATAAAGACAGTCGCAATAGGCTGCTTCTGTCGCAGTCGCGTCTTTATAATGAGAATATTGTCACAGTCGCAACTTTATTATGGGAAAATTGTCACAATCTTAACTATAAAAAATTGTCACAACTTTACAATGGGGAAATTGTAGTGGATTTACTATGGGAATCCGCTGTTTGCAAATTCGTCAGTTGAATTCGCACCTTAGTGAATAACCCCCCTAGGGTGAAATTTATTAAACTCGGAAAAGCTCGTTTTCGCTTTTCTGAGTGTAATAATTGGGCGAACACCTGGAATTTCCTCGCAGTAAGTATCTTGAGATTTGCTGTGATCGATACTTGCAGAGAGAACCTTTTTCTATTGAATATATCCATGGAAAGGGCAGCCAGACTTTACATTAGTGTAGCCAGACTTTACATTAGCATAGCCAGACTTTACATTAGTGTAGCCAGACTTTACATTAGTGTAGCCAGACTTTACATTAGTATAGCCAGACTTTACATTAGTGTAGCCAGACTTTACATTAGTATAGCCAGACTTTACATTAGTGTAGCCAGACTTTACATTAGTGTAGCCAGACCTTTCCATGGAAATATTCAAAAGAAAAAGTTTCTCTCGGTAAGTAAGTATCGATCTCAACAAATCTCGTGATACTTACTACAAGCACGATTAAATGCAGAAAAGCCGAAATGGCTTTTCCAAGTTTAATAAATTTCGCAATAAGTGAAAACTTTACTTCTTCCAGGAAATTCTACAACTTTGTGATGGTTTTCACCAGTGAAACATTAGTTTTGAGACTAAACTTAAGAGTTTTCTATAAAATACCATTTTTGGCATCAACTTATACATGTCTGAATTTTCTTAAGGCTAACCTTATTCTCTGTCTGAGGCTTGATATGGATTCTAAACTAAGGGAGTTAGTCATTAAATGGGGCAATCGTTTACAGAGGTCTAGTAACCAATTAAAATTTGTCTTTCAGAATTCTAATTTACCTATACCAGTTAACGCTAACAGTAGATTGCCTAAGATTCAGCTCCCTGCTTCACATAAATAGGATTCTAAGTGGACCTGACAAGTCAGATGTGACAAACTAGTAATCACATATTACAGGATACTTTGTCTTACAAAGAAAATCATGAATAAAATACAATGCATCAGAGAATAACAGTTATGGCAAGACACAAGCAGTGGATGGATGTGGGGGTGGAATACTCTGGTAACTATTAAACATGCAATAAGATTTATAATAGGTTGGATAATAAAAGGGAAATTTGCTTTTAATTGGGTTCAGATTATTCCTGTACCACTAGAATATCATAAACAGAGTCCTTGTATGAATCAAACCTCACCTCTGACGATATTCCATGCTCTTATAATCATTAGAAGGATTTTGTGGTAAGGAAACACTAGACTGATATAAAGGCCAGTGCAATTGTTACAAACTCCTCTGCACTCATACGTAACAATATGGAAATAAACCCTTATCATGGAAACAAGTGTTAGAGTGATTGCAATGCTTTCAACTGAAGTGTCTTGAGTTAACGGAAAACTGCTACATTTTTTCGTTTTATTTTATTTTTTTTAACAGAAATATGATTATGTTTTCATGCAAATACTAGGGATATGACACCTGAGGGTATATAGTGATAGTTAACTCACTGAGGACACTGGGAACTGTCTCCAACTACCCAGTGAAAGCAGATGACTGTTACTGGGATGATGAGAGCTGCAGCAATTGCTGAACTATAAATCCCAACAACAGCTGCAGTGTAACAGCCTAAACATCAATGTATTTGACAGTCAAAAAATGTCTAGTTTTTTTATTTTAATCATTTCTATTCTGAGTTTTACCTCTCACTAGTTTCCAGGACCTCCATTACGTTGGAAAAGATGAAGTGGATCTCTGACTGGTGCAATGTGACTTTCATTCGTTCACTTTCCATAAAGTGAGATACCAACAAGCGCAGACTCTTGTAATATGAGGCTTCAGAAGTCAACAATTCAAACATGGCCTTGGGAGAAACAGCAAAATAAACATTTTATTACAGTATTGCCTGCAGACTCTTTGTGCTCTGAGGTCTCCATAATAAAATAATGACACATTAGGCCAGGGACACACTGGCTTATATGTGTGTGCATGTGTGCATTGTTCTTTAACAAAAAAAAAGTGTGTTTCATAGACAGGCCATCACATTTTACTGGCGTATTTTCAGGACGCTTTTTTTATACATAAGCAATAGTACTTATGCGTCGCTTTTCTTCCCTGTGTGACTGCTACTGTTCAATTCCTATTGCTACTAATCTGGGTGCATTGGTTCTGTCCATACACTCACAAAAACGTGACATGAAGCGTTCTGGTGCATGTTCCACTCTATTAACCACAAGTGTGACATTGTATGAACATCAGTCATTACCTTTAATTGTTTTTTCACAACACGTATATTTGGTGTTTTTCGTGACGCGCTTTTTTGTTTTTAATCGACGTGCATCTATACGCCAGTGTGACCCTAACATTGGCAGTCAATATGAGACCAGCTGCTTTACATTCTATACATGTGTAATAATTAGTGTAATAATCAGACACTACATTGCCTTTGTGTCGATCCATGCAAAATTTCACTCAATCCACTCCAATATTTTGGTCTTATTAAACAGTAAAACAAACATAAAAGCATTTTATCTTTCCATTGCATTTTCCTTTCAATATTTAGCCTAAGAACAACAAACCTTTTTTGTAATATATTATTATTTTGTAGACTAGTTTTCCTGCTCTTACCTAGTAAGTTATCACTATTTTTTTATGACCTCCTCATTATCAATATTTTTACCTGAGTAATGTTTAAAGAATGTTACAAATGTTGCAACCTGCTGTGTGGAGTAAAAGCAAGTGCTTTGGTTTCAAGTAATGTTAAAACATAAAGGGTTCTCTTATTCTGAGGATAAAACTATATCATTTGCTCTTAAACTGCAGAGCAGGCTCTGGAAACAGTAACAGTTTGTAAATGTTACTAAGCGGATTATTCATCAAAGTGAAAATTGAACTGTTGAAGTGAATGCTCATCACCTTTGGTCACTACTCTCCAATAGTCACAAATGTTCTACTCCTCATTCTCTAAACAGGGGAATCTTATAGTGAAGAAACAATGGTGTCAGTAGTCGTCTCTCACATAGTGTTGCGTAGTCAGACAGTAGGAATCCTAATTTGGCACTTTGAGATGACTATGTAAAACTGGTTATTGAGACACAGTACACATTGTCGAATTCGCTACTTTGACAGACTCCAATGCTTGATGAATAGGTGAATTACCTGTGTGCAAAGTGATGTGAAGAGATCTGTAATCCATGACCATAGTAAACATCCAAATTGATCCCAAATTCGCCACATCACAGAGTTTGATGAATATGTGACGGCGGGGAATTGGTGAATAAATGTGTATTTGGCAATCATGAATACACCCCCTAAACTCTAGCCTGGGTGAAGGTTTCCCCAAAACAAATAGCATAGAAATAACTATACTATGTATATATATATACTGTATATACAGTATATATATATATATATATATATATATATATATATATATCGCTCTATTACAGAAATGTTACATTTAGGAAAATGATTAAATATCAGAAAATTGTTTTTTGATCCCCTTTAAGGTTAGGGTAAGAGCTATGACCTTACCATATGATCTTACCATGTGACCGTTAAAGACCCGGAAATACTTGTTATCCGGACACACGGACACATACCAGGAGATAGTAGCGCGATACAGAGCGACAAAGGTAACCACACTAAAACTAATTTAAATTATTTTTAACATACAGCCCATCAACAAGAATATTACATGGTTCACAACAAAGATAGCCAAAGGAATCGCTATGGGGGAGTGGTTAATTACCGGAAGCACCTTGACGATTTAAGGTATTTAACACGCTAATTGTTTGTATGTCTTTTATGCCATGAGTAAGCACCCGTGAGGTGTGAAACGCGTAGGCGTTCATTTGTTTGTTGTTTTTATATATTTTAATTGTACCTATGCGGTACTAATAAAGATATTTAATTTTTAACTTTTGGAGTGCCGGAGGACCTATGTATTTATGACCCCTTTAAGGTTAATGTCAGAAGAAGAAGATAGGCATAAAGTAAAAAAGTAAGCCTAGTTCACTTTAAAATGTGCAAATGAGAGCATCATCTGGGCAGATTAAGCACGGCTGAAGGATGCGGATGAAAAATCACTTTTATTACTTGTTTCACCAGTTACAAAAAACAAATGGTTCCTTTTATTTTACTTGTTCTATATATTTCCCATGCTGTGACGCTGTACGGACATTTTACTCACTGGGAGATATTCATAAAAGGATGAATTTTCTAATTTTTCAATTTCAATTTGTTATACTTTCCTTTTGTTTTTTTTATTAACTACGTGTTTTTTTCTGATAAATACCATTTGTTGTAATAATGGGGCTAATTTTGGGGCAAAAAATGTCCAAGTGAAATGTTACAACATGAGTCAAAGCTAGAGTGAAATGTTGAGGAGAAACTGATAATAGTTATTAAGCAGACAAAATTGTAAAAATCAGTAAAATATGGAATTTACTTTCAACCATTATAAATATGTCCCAGTACTAACTTACCTCCTGCAATTTAACTTCTACTGGCTGTAAAAGATCCAGTACCCCACTTTTCCTGACATCGAGGAGGTCCTGCCATAAGTTAAAGCCAGAACAGTTGGTCTGTAATCGACTGAGGGTGATGTTAGTCTTTCGGTTTTCGACTGGAGGTGGGGAGCCCAGCACGGTGTTCTCAGAGTTGTCTGATGTCTCTGCTGGTTGAACATAGTTGTCTTGAAGTCTCCGCGTCTGAATCTCATGCTGAGTGGATTTATCTCTGTATTCCTGGTAAAGGAACTCTCCAGAGGAAAGAAATGTCAGTGAGAATCATCATTAGGACATGTGCATACGTTTGTGTCATGCAAATTTCAGTTGAAGATACACTTGTGGGCTGAAGTCTTTATTTTAACTCAGCATACAATGGTTAAAACCTTGTTCAAACCAACAGTCAATGCTGGGTCTCATGCGTGCAGGACATCAGTGAGCTCATAACAGCATGTGCGAAACGATGCGAAGGATCCGGAGCTCACTTCACACATTGCTAAATTACCCCCTAAGTGTTGTAAGTGCACCAATCATCAACTTATGCCATCAATTAAGAATAAGCTTGATTTCCAGCCTAATTACTAAACTTGCAAAACTAGAAAAAAGCTGTCAACAATTTGCCCTACTTGGAGAAGAATTCCTTCTAGACTCAAATGACAATAACCCCCTCACATTAGTGGTCTATTGTTTAACAGAAATACAGTGGTACCTTAGTTCTCGACCACAATTCATTCCGGAAGTGCGGTTGAGAACCAATTTGGTCGAGAACCAAAACAATTTATCCCATAAGAAATCCGATCGCATATTGACATATATTGATGCTGCGGGCAAGGCGCGCTGGGCCAAACGAACTCCATTCGGCTCATCTCAGGTGTTCAAGTTCCCAGATTTCAGGACAAAATTTTCTTGAATTTCATGGTTGAATCCCGATTTGTTCGAAAGTCAAGTCGTTCGAAAACCAAGGTACCACTGTAAATTCAACTCTTCCATAAAAAAAAAAAATCAACTAAATCTGCCCAGGCAACTTGTTTGCAGATGTGATTCAATATCTTTACCTTCTATAATCCGTTCCCCAGTTATACAAGCACCTATTTTCTTTAACATGCATTTTCATATTTTAAAGGAGACAGATTGGTAATGTTTTTTCTCATAAAGTTGCATAAACAATAGCATCTAAGTAAATGGAAAATATATCTCTACCCAAAATACTCTGAATAAATAAACTCTGTACTGCAAATACTGATTTATTCTACACTTTCTTATCTGAAAAAGATTTCAATAGAAATGTTTAACCAGTCAACTGGACAATGAAAATACTGCAGGTTTGTTAAATAAAAAAAAAAAAATCACCAGTGACACTGTAATGATAAGAAATACAAGAGATGTAGGAATCAATATGGTAACATGGAAAATGAAAAGATGCAAGTTTCAGTAAAACTTATTGTAAATTAAAGGAAGTTGCATCTCACAAGAATTGTGTCACTTCTTTAAATAGCAGTATTTGTAGAATACGTCTTCCTCAGCTCTACGTGCAGACAAAGGCTGATTTCATATAAAAGTAGGAAAACAGAAAAGAACAGAGACAAAAAGCCAATCATGTCGAGCAACATTAGGAAGACTTAGCCAATCACATTCAGTTCTTTTTACCCTAGTTATCCCACTGAGCCCTTAATCATCTGACCAGGCTCACAGATACACAAAAACAATACAACAGATGGAGCATTTGCCTTATTTTGGTTCAATGGGCATGAATAACATAGCTGACAAATCACTGCTGTATTTTTAGAACTGCCTGTTGTTAGCCTTATAGCTCAGTAGTGAAGGTTTGTTCATATTTGTTATTTGTTATTAGAGAGTTACATCTTTTAATGCAACCAATACAACCTTTTCTAGAAGCATGTGCCTTACAGTCTCGGCTGCAGCAGAAAGCCCATACGTCCCCTGTCTAGGAATGCTAGTCTACCACCATCATTAATCTGAAGTCTTTTTTTTTACTTTATTATCCCTTCCAAATAAAGAAAACTTACAGGATACATTACAGCAGAGGTCCCCAATCGCCGGTCCGCGGACCAGGACCGGGCCATTGGGGTTTTTCAGTCGGTCCGCGGCGCCGCTGTCAGCTATCTCTGTGGCCCTGCGCCTGGTCAGAGCACGTTCTTTGTGGATTGATAATGTTCCCTGCCGTAGCCGTGACAGCTCGCAGCTCCCGGCAGAGAACATTATGTAGGACGGGGCGGGGCATCAGGCGGGTCTTAGTGACGCGGCCATCCAGCACAGCATGGACGGGGTGGAGCGGCAGGCTCTCCTCACTGACTCGCCATATGACCAAAGCTCCGCACCTGCCCCACCATCACCCCATCGGGCCATGGAAAACTGGTCTTGCTTAAAGCCGGTCCCTGGTGCAAAAAAGGTTGGGGACCTCTGCATTACAGGATATTTTATGGTGGGGCAACATGCTCACACTCTGCTGTTTTAAAACTGGGGGTAGCCATCCACTGTGATTGCTATTGTTATGCCCTTGCTCAACTGTCATAAACAGACTTTGTTTGTCTATTATCCTAGATCAGGGGTCGGCAAAGTTGTTTTGGGAGAGAGCCATTTCACTCCCTCCTCCAGCGGCGACAACTATCTTGTGAGCCGCTGGAGGAGGAAGGCTTGCCCTCTCCCGACCATATGACCAACGATGGCCAATCAGAAGAGCCGTCGGCTGTTGTGGGCGGGGCTTCGGCAGTGCGCTCTGAGCCACAACAAGGCGGCTAAGGAGCCGCACTTTCCGACCACTGTCCTAGATCACCTAGTAATCTTACATCAGTTCTTAAGGTCTCACTTAAAGGACCAGTAATGCCAGCAAAAAAAAAACAAAAAAAAAAAACGCTATTTGGATTGGCATGACACTTATTTCTATGAATTTTTGAAGTTGAAATCCAGATTTTTATTGGTTTGTGTTTCTTTTTATGAAAGCTGCCCTGAAGCCAAACTGGGCTTTCTGGGGCACTTCATAAAAATGTATAATATTCTATAGGAAACAATATCACTGGGCGAGGGTTTGTTTACTTAACAGATAAAAATTGGCTGCAACCAAAACAAAGAGAACCAAACTCAAAACAATAAGAATTCAACATCAAAGATAAAATTGTTACTAAAACTATGTTTGAATAACAGCAATGCCAATACAAACAGGGTATTTTCATTTTCTGGGGCATGAATTTAGTCCTATGAAAGATATATATGGTGTACACTGCATACTACTATATTTTCAGTGCCTATGAATAAAATGGTGCTGACATCATGCCCTTTTGTACACCTTTTTCAGCTTAAGTTCAGTTTCATCTGTTGTATGGATGTATGCATATTTTTATTTATAAAGCGCCACAAGGTTACGCAGCGCTGTACAATAGAATTATACAGTTATAATACAGACAAGGGAAGTGCGTAACAAAGAAGATGTAAGAAAATACATCACTCTAAGTGCCAGGCCATGAATGAAACAAGAGGATGGAGCTCCCTGCCCCATACAGCTTACAATCTAAAGAGGAGGAAGACTTATATAAATAGATAGGAAAGCAACAAGTGCAGTGGCATAAAGTCACAATTTGGTTTTAGGTGCCAATTAAATAAGAAAATACATAAAAAATATAAATTTTAAATAAATAGTTGCATAAATATAAAATAGACATGAAAACTAGTGCTAGTGTTCCAAGAGGTAAGATTTAAAATGAAGACAGATCTTAGATTGGTAATCTGCATTACAGGTGGCACCCAATAGTTTATTAAAAATGTTGGGGGCCATGCAAGCACCGTAGGCACTTCCATTTAGGTTTAACTTTCTACACGATGCACGTCTACTGATAGAAATGGGCATAACATTTTTTACTCCCATTTTAGATAAAAAAAAGATCCAGTCCCTTTAGTGGCATGGCACAAGTTTCTGATATACAGTCATGTAATTCATAAATGTAAATTGAAGGTGGTTAATGTAAGACTTATTTCATACACTGCTACTTTTATGGCTACAAATAGATGGTGTTTCTTCTTATGTAAACAAACACTGATTTCCCTTAAAATAAAAAAAAATTTACATGATGTTTACTTCATTTCTGCCTTGGGAAAATGTATTCTAAAAGTTTTTATAAGGATGGTGCTAAAGGTATTTCAAGCTTAGCAATATTTCTCAAAAAACCTGTAGCGGTTTAATAATTAATGGAATTCGGGTAGGGAATAATGATGTAATACTGTAATAATAATAGAGATGGAGACATGTAGCAATTTTATTCCACATGAAAATCAACAGCAGCCTGCTTTGGGTGCACTGAATATATCCTGACACCAGAAATGTGTCCCAAGTCACAAGCAGTAAATAGCACTGTTAACAGAATCAGGGGTAATTCAACAAGATGTGAACTCATCTTGCGATGCTTCGATTCACTTCGCAAAAATGGTTATGCGCTGGCTTCTCTCCTACACGCGCACATCAGCACACGCTTTAAAGGTATTCCAGTCTCCTTGCGACCACTCGAGTCGCCTTGTGAGACTGGAATACCTTTAAAGCGAGCGCTGATGTGCGCATGTAGGAGAAAAGCCAGTGTGTAACCATTTTTGCAAAATGAATCGAAGCATCGCAAGATGAGTTCGCATCTTGCTGAATTACCCCCTCTGTGTCAAAGGGAAAGTAAAGGATTAAATATTTTGCCAATTGTTTTTTTTCTCCCAAATATTACATCCTGAAATCCCCTGGATCAGTGACCCAAGCAAGCCCAGTAGAATCCTTACCATAATTCTTACAGATTGCTACTTAAAATGAACAATGTATCTTTTCCAGGTCAGAAACACATCATACTATTCTATACCCAGACTAGACTGCAACAATTGTAACAAACTTAAAAAGTTATTAATAACTTTGCATTTGTCAAAGGTTTCTCCTGGAGCAGATTATCACATCATACCAGTAAACCGGGTGGTAATATCAGGAAATTAAAAAGATAAAAAACAAAACAAACAAAAAAAAAACAACAACAAAACATTAGAAAAATATTTTATATTTCTTCAGTGTAAATAAAGTCAGAGCCACAGCCAAGTTTTCATGCTTCCCCTAGAATACTTTATAAGAAAAAATCTGCCCCTGGATTTGAAGTTAAGTGTGAGCGTTTGGCCGTTGGCGATTTTCAATGTTTGAGAACAGATACACTCTGTGATTACAGAATTCATTTATGTAAAGGATTCATTCTCTAAACTCTTACCTATATGGTCTATTATGGTTTTAAAGGAATCTGCAGGCAAGGGATAAAAAGTCGGAGGTGCCTCGGAATTCAGTGTAACACAGTCAGAAGGGGATGAACTGTCTTCCTGTAGATTGCTTGTGTCTTCACTAGGAAGAAATTCCCTGTAAGGGAAACAAGTAGAGAATTGAGGAAATCTGATAATCCATAACAATTATTTATTAAAGGGAATATCAGACAAGCACATGCAGTAAGATGGACATTTATACAGTAATGTTCAATAAAATTTTCCAATCCCACATGGGCATTACTATCTTAGTAATTAGTGTACTAATTAGTGTACTATATATTTTAATTATATATATTATACTCTATGCAGTGACGGACTTTGCAGGCATGGTTTAAAGTGCACTTGTCACCTCAAAACTAATACTAATTTAGGTTGTACTAATAAAATAAACTTTTTTTTTTTGTAAATATAAATGTATTTTTAAAAATGTACCTTTATACAGCATTTCTCTCTGTCATCTTCCCTGTCCGCCTGCCTTTTCTTTCCTGAGTGTTTGGTGGGTGGGGCTAAGTAATGATAGACATAATAGCTCCTCCAATCAGATAGATCCCTTAAATCATGATCTAGCAGGGATCTGATTGGAGGAACTATAATGTCAATCATCATCACCCGACCCAGGAAAGAAAAGGCAGGCTAACAGGAAAGATGACACAGATAAATGCTGTTTAAAGGTACATTTTTAAAAAATACATATATATGTATAAAATGTTTATTTCATTAGTACAACTGAAATTACTATTAGTGTTTTGAGGTGACAGGTGCACTTTAAATAAACAGTAACATAAAAACCTGAAAATGCATTTACAGTTACTATATATTAAATCTGTGATTCCAAAAATTCTACATTGTGTCTATAAAATAAGATATTTAGCTTTAAAAATTGGGCTTTGGGGCACACTTTCTGTATAAGCTTTAAGTAAGACACAATAGAAAACAATGGGACTGAGAGAGGTCTATTTAACAACATGGCTGATATCAGTAAAGACGAAACAGACAAAAAGTAATAATATTTATGAATCTAACTTCAAAGATAATATTTTACAAGTGCTGTATTTTAATAACTGCTATGACAATACAACTGGAAATTTAGATTTTCTGATGTTAGTGCCTTTGCATTCAAATACACCCTGATATACCTGATGAACATGATATTTTCAAAGACAGCTCCACATGGTACTGACATGGTAGGTGACTCATACCATAATCACAATGTATTAATCATAAGGGAGTGACTGGCACTCAAGAGTGCTAATGCATTACTTCTACTAAACAGCAGCCATGGTGATGCATACCTATAGTTTTTACATTAACAAGGCTGTCTTCCATATAAGAAACAGGTACATTTCTATCAATATGATATATTCTGGATAAAATATCTATGTGTTGTTAGCATCAGTGGTTTTCACTAAGGGAATTATCACTTGCTTGGCTAGATCAAAAATAAATCTGCATGACCTACATATTTCAAGTTATACAGGCCCTTTCTGAAAAGAAAGAAAAGAAACATGTAGTGACTTTGCCATAAAAGAAATTTGTGGTGATATCTGCTACATTGCTACTATTTCAAATCCTACCTATTGAATCTCATACTAAACTGGTGTTTGCGGAGCACCTGGAAAAAAGTGTGAACCAGGAAAGGCCGTTCCAGCAAATCTACTTTATTCATATTGTCCGCTGTATAAAGCCAGAAACACATAAAAACCCCTACCCAAAAAGCTATAAACAGCAGCAAGCACTGTGAGAAGCCAAACCAGCAACAAAGTATCTCCGAATCCAAACTAGCAGGTGTGATGATGGTTTAGCTTTATAACTGATTGCTACCAGTTTCTGCTGGTTGGTTACTTTTTCTAAGCTGGTCTTGGCGGTCTGCACCCATACTGCACTGCACCTATTCACTACTCTAAGTAGGGCACAATTTACTAAAGTCGAAAACAATTTTTTCAACTTTTTCAGCAGTTTTCATCGCGAAAACAGGCAAAAAGGTAGAAAATTACATTTTTGCCCAAAAACGGGTGAAAAATAGGGGCAATAAACCTTTTTGCAGCGAAAAGCAGCCAAATGGTGCATTTGGGGCTTATTAGTGAAAGGCCATATAGTCGTGTAAATGTGAGAATTCACAATTATTCGCCACTTCCCCATATTCGGGAAATCACCAGATTTTGTGTGGTGATTTGAGACTAATTTGACAATACATGTTGCAGATTTACATAGCGCTGTACACCACTTTATGTGCATGTGTACAGGTAATTCCAGTATTCATTAAACAACAGAGTCTGTTGCAGTAGCAAATTCAGTAAGGAGTATTGTGACACATTGGCCAGTTGTACTTATTAAAGACAGATTAAAGATGCAAATTAGGTGGCTGATGGCAGGGCTCCTACTTTCTGACTGACTTTGCCACGCTATGCAAGAGATGGCAATTGACACAGTCACATCTTCACTATGGGAATACTCTGGTTAGTGAATGAGCAGTAGAAAGTTGGAGCGTAGCAACCTGGAATGATAAAAATTCACTTCGACAGTCAAATTCTAACTTTGATAAATAAGCCCCATTATAGCGGGGGTAGGTAACCCATGGCTCTGGAGCAGCATGTAGCTCTTCAGCCTCCTTGTTGTGGCTCCCTTCAGCCTTGATTGATAAAAGAAAAACAAAAAGGGATAACCGTTATGTATCAAATTAATTTTTATTTATATATTATTTTATTTCTGTTTTCTCATTTTCTTCTGTTTATTGTATTCTGTAGTTGTAACAGGTAAAATAATAAAAAAAAAAGATTAAAACAGTTTATAAACTGTGTTATGTTTTGCAGCTCCAGACTATTTTTCTTTAGCGGATGAAGGTGAAAAACAGCATTTTTGATAGTAAAGGTTGCCGACCCCTGCCCAATATGTTTCAGGCTATACACCATTTCTCAAAAGAGGGAAGCTATTTGTTTGTTACCACTGGACCTATAGGTTTCCTATTCATTGATTTATGTAAATTGACTGCAGTACACTAGAGAATATACATTGCTTCAGATGTCAGTAAATATCTTACTATTCAGCGATCGAGTGTTTAAGTTGTAGATTAACACATTAAGTCCAATTTTACTGCACTTCATAAAAGTTACACAATACACAACAACAGAGTCGGACTGAATGATTGGAGCCTACCCCCAGCCACATCACTTAAAGGGGAATTATAGTCAGATTACATCTTTACATATGCAGTACCAAACCTTAGTGAGAAGTGTTTCTCCCCAGTAGATGTTTTATGTGACGCAGAATGATTGATTACACAGCACTGATAAACTCCCGCACCAGCAATTGTGTGTGTAACATATACTAGCCTGTTTTCCATGAAAAGGTACCCTTCCCCCAGACATTTTTGCCCTACTTACTACACTTAGCACATGTGCACAAGTCAGCTTTCCCTCTGTAATCTCCTGCATTCCAACTTAATTTATGTGGCCGAAAGGTCAGCACACTGCTTAACCAATAGCAGTCAGGCAGCTTTTCTTCTCATGTAAAAAAGAAAGGAGAGTGGGGAGTTAAATGTCAGCTCTCAGGAAAACTAATTAAGGGAAACAAACAGCAAGTATTATTTCATCCCTAACCTTTTTTTTTTTTTTAACTATTTGTGTCAGCAATTGGCTTGGTATAATTGAGTTTTATATGTATGTGTGCAGTTATATCAGCACTTTAGTGCCCCTTTAAAATGCCAGAGAGGGGAGAAGGAGCAGGTGAGCACTGGGGCCAGCAGTAAGGACTTGCTCAGGGCCTATGGCCCACCCTGTCCTGGGCCCAATGGGCCCACTGCCCCAGGGACAGTCCAACCCTGAACAACAATGCAATATAAAACATTGTCAAATTGCATTGCTAATTCACTCTTCTATAAACTACTTAAAGTGTACCTGTCACCTCACCTGAAAACTCTATTACTAATTTAGGTTGTAATAAACATTTTGTAAATATATCTGTGTTTTTAAAAAATGTACCTTTAAACAGCATTTCTCTCAGTCATCTTCCTGTCAGCCTGCTCTTTCTTTCCTGAGTCGGATGGGCAGGGCTAAATGATTGACATTATACCTCCTCCAATCAGATCCCTGCTAAATCATGATTTAAGGGATCTGATTGGAGGAGCTATAATGTCAATCATCCTTTACAAAAATGTTTATTTCATTAGTACAACCTAAATTATTATTAGTTTTGAGGTGACAGGTGCACTTTAAGGCATTAGGATATTTCCCAACAAGTTGCCTCTAACTCATTTCTCTCTATGAAAAAAAAAACACATCAATTTGCAATTAAAAAATACAAGTGGAGGGAGCTTTCCTTCTGCTTTAATTACTGGATTTTTAGTTATTTTTTTTCTCATCTTAACTGCATTACAATCAGTTTTTGTCATTCCGGTACATGTGCGTGCCTGGGAACCACCATTATTGGAAGGGTCATATCCGAAGTGTTATATTCCATTTGTATGAATAACTCTCCACAGACAAGTAGTTAACGATAATGCAGTGGTCTTTAGCGTAAAGTATTTCAGCTTCCAACATTAGTTAAAGCTAGCTGTTGTTGAAGTACACCATTTATTATCCTGACAACAGTTTAAAGATGTTGCTAGAATGCTGGAGGCTGTAGCCTAGCAACAGCAGAAGCATGTTGCTAAGGTTAACTATCATGGTAGCAATGCAACAATATTATCCGCAGCTAGTAATAATGCTGAAAGTACATGAGCAATGACTGATTAAAGGGGAAATAAAAGCAAATAACGCTATAAGTTATTCATGACAAAATAAGCATTTTTTTCCTCTAATTTGCTGTCACTTTTTTATTATTTACTTCATTTTCTTTCTATGACCCACTGAATAACCTGGCTGCTAACTTAGATCAGCATTCCATGCATTCTCAGTAGAATCTCTACATCTGATGTTTGCTACTTGTACTTATGTAGTGGCTGGAGCCATTTTAGTGCAAGTAACAGATAGCTGCATAAACTGGAGCAGCATCATTGCACATGTTAAACAATGGCAGAGAGTAGAGGTTTGGGAAGGGCTGCTGTGGTAGTCCCAGCAAGAAAGAATCAATGTAGAATGAAGATTTGTATTCTATAGAATAATTATTCAATCATTAATAATTTTTAATGTCCGTTTTCAAAGCAGATGCATAATGAAGTGGTTCATGTCATCATGGGGATTGCTACACAGATTCCTATGAATTTAGGGGATAAATGGGGTAGGATTTGGCAGGATTGGTAGAGTTGGGTGGAGCTTCACACTGCAGTGTTTTTTTTAAACAGAAAGTTACCATGTCTGGCCATAGACTAACACCTTCTAGGACAGGTTATCTGTTCTATAAAGTAATGGTAGCACCTGTTTGCAGAACCTCCACTGCTCATAATTTCAAACCCTTGCTGGTTACAATTATTTTTATTTGCCAATGTAGTTCTTTGGCAGCACTTTCACATTCAATGAAGGTAACAAATGGTGGTAAGGGAATAGCAAATGAGAAGAACTAGAAGGTAGAGAAGAAATAGCCACATGACCCACTGCAAAGGTCCTGGAAGGACTTAAAAAAAATCAAGCTGAAATTTTGGGTAAACCAGGCTAATAACAGAAAGGTTAGTTGCAGGAGTCATTCCACTAAATTGGTAATTCTGTAAATAGTATAAGAAGCATGTATCTCCAGCACTCCCGTAGTTAAAATCAAAAGGCTTTATTGAAACACAGTAAAAACAGGATTCAAATAATCAAGAAAAAAGTAAAAACAAACAGCAGGCTCCCCCTAACGCATTTCACGCTGAAGGTGCCTAATGATAGCTATGATTAAGCGCCTTCAGCGTGAAATGCGTTAGGGGGAGCCTGCTGTTTGTTTTTACTTTTTTCTTGATTATTTGAATCCTGTTTTTACTATGTTTCACTAAAGCCTTTTGATTTTAACTACGGGAGTGCTGGAGATACATGCTTCTTATGCTGCTTTGGATTGGGTCCATACTCGTAGGCACCCCTTTGTTTCTACATCTCTATTGACTGGTTGTTGTACACTTTAGGGATTGAGCAGTCCTTGTCTCTGTGCTATTCTGTAAATAGTGGCAGGTTTCTACAAGTGAAGGTATTGCTGTCCACTTGTTCTGATGGCTGCTTCCTCTAGACCCAAACCTGGTCACGTGGTCATACTTCTTGTGGAGGATAAAAATATTGAGAAATGAAATGTATCACTCTAAATTTAGTTGAGTATAGTCTGACATGTACAAATGAAGCCATTTCCACAGTATATTTAAAACTGAATAATTGTTACACCAGGTAGATAAATGCTGATGTTCTGCTTCAAAGGATAATACTTAAATTCAAGTGGTCTTAATTGAAATAGCTGCAGGTCACATTGACAATACAATGACATATGTGTCTATGTTTGAAATAAGGTTGTATTCTTGGATAATGTATTTTTATTTACCTGGCACACGTAGCAGGAAAGGTATTTAGCCCACCCTCTGCCAAGCATGGGACTACTGACCTCCCATGAAAAACAAATTCGAGCCAGAGCATACACAGACTTCGCTCCTTCCTCTGGCAAGCACCAACCACTATGAGTGAGCTCAGGCAGGTAAATTAAGAAATTTTGCTAACTCCCCCACTTAAAGAGGCAGGCAGCATTGCAGTAGGCTGAACTTTCTTCTCCCAAGCATGCTAAAAGTGAGCACAGTTTGGTTGTTCCATGCTTTACTGCTGTGCTGCTTCTGGATTCTGAAATCACTGATATGCATATAATGGCACTCGCTAATAGAGAGCGTGCCACTACAGAGCATTTGTGTGGGTAAATGACTGTAAAAGATCTAAGGCATATCTGTAGGAGAAGCTACTGCAATTTGAAGGTAAGCAGAGGGAGGATGAGTTCAGCAATTCATGCCTCACTTTGACACTGACACAGGGGTCTCCCGTAAGGTTAGTGGGACTCAAAATCACATATTTTAAAGAAACCATAAACACAAATAGGCTCCACTGGCTCACACATATTAATTTTACCTCCACATTTGCCTAGAATGCACTCATTAGAATTTACTGCACTCTATTACAGTTGCTAACCAGCAACTAACTAATGGTTTGGACCTTACAGAATACCTCTTGTCCTACAATGTACTCTAGGTCCTATACTCCAGGTACATCTCCTTCTGAACTTACAGAGTTTCAACCTAGACCCACCTAGACAGGAATTTGAATTGAAGAGAGGGCCAATTACTACTCTCTAATATACACCTGATAATGTGATACTTCTGCCAAATTAACCTTTAAATAGACAAGGAAAAACACTTATCCAAACATGCATGTGACATAGCATTTACATGTTCTCCTAGGCTAGAAAATGATTTAAACCTTACAAATCAAAGTATTTAGGAGATGGCACAGATTGCTTTTATCATAGCCTGAACATGCTGAACTTCTGACTTTTATTCATGGATTACAAAAAATACATACTACTTATATGATACCCCCTTGTAAAGTAGAACATGAAACCAGAACTGCTGTATTTGTTAAGCGATGAGTTGTCAAATCCAAACAAGTATTATTCATTTTTTTTTAATATTTTTTTTTTGTGAGAAGACTGTGGATGATAGTTTTTCATTTACCTTAGCTGAAGGCACTGCTCTCTTTCATATTCCTGCATACAAATTGATAGACAAACAAGGTTCCAAGGGCAAGGCAACCAATGCTGACACAGTTTCCTAAGCAATTAATAAAAGTAAAGTAGTTCTTTACTTAAAAAAAAGTTTAATTTTGTTTGATTCAGTATCGTACCGGTTTGCTAGTATTATGTAAGTACAAGGATGTTCTTTAATCTAGTAGCTAGCTAAATACAACTTTCATCTGAAGAGTCCTTTCATGTGCTATGACTTTGCTGCATGATAAATAAAGCCAGTGCATGAGTAATGATGTTGTTGGCCTTACCAGGAGGTGCTTGGGAGACGTTTGTGAAGTAGAAAAGTCAAACAACACTTTCACATCTACAAATTAAAGTTTATATAGATACGCTGAGAAAGAGAAGATCAATGCAGCTTCAAAGTCTGCCTCTTTCTGGAAGTTGTTATTTTGGCTGCAAAATTATATTAAAGATTTGTCTAAAAATAGTGTTCACAGCTTCCTTTCTGCAAATGACTGCAGTGCCAGAGCAGAGATTTCCATGTGCTTATAGTACAGAGCCGAATCGATCTATTACAGTCAGTACTTTCGCAGCCTGGGGTTGTAATTAAAAACTGAGTGACAAGGACAGCAAGCAAGCATGCTAGAGCACTACAGTCATAAAACTATGTCCCATTATCATCTAAAAACAACTGCCACTAAATCCACAGAGAATTGATAATTTAATTTAATAATTACATTTATTTAATGTCATAAATTATCAGCATTGCAAACCTCCCAACTTTCACAGTGGCCAAGTCAGGACAGTGCTGGACTAATATAAATGAAGTCACCAGTGCACCATCCACTCTCAACTGACATCTTTAAGTGACATCCCTGGTGCACTGCCCAATTGCCCCTGATTGGTTGTTGTGAACTAGTGATGTCTTTGCAAGGAGCCAATCAACAGGTACATGTGGTTAAAAAATCTTGAGAAAAACCAAATGCATGTCATTGCACAAAAAAATGACCAAACTTTTTCAAAATTGAAGTTAATAAAATCCACACCTGCACTACTTTACACACAACAGTATCCCTATTATTATTTTAGTCAGGAACTGAATGGGGATTAAACGGAAAAAGAAAACTCTTTATAATAGCTGGTCCCTCATCTCTTGGTTACTGAGAGCCCCATCACTCCTGTCTGGGGACACTGGGTATGGTTATGAATAATACTTCAGGAAGCTCCATTCAGTGTAAATTGACTTATTACTAGAACTGTAGCTTGCTTTGCCACTTCACAAGTATATATTATCAAATATACTGGGCTCTGCTTGTACATGGTAAATGATTTATATACTTCTACATGATAAAGCATTACATATTCTATCACATGATACAGGCGCTCAGCACCTCTGTGCATTATCATGTAAACAAACTATAAATAAATAATGTCATAAAAAAGGGCAAATGCATTCATCTTCAGGGAACAGTGTCAACTTTTGCCATGAAGAACAGATGATGCTGGGTACAGCGTGTGAAAGAAACATCAGGTAAAAAAAAAAAATCACAGAATTTTAAACCATTTATTTCTCCTTATTTCTGGATAAACAAGCAGGTGATAACTGTATATGTAACAATCTTGTGACTTGTAAAGACTTGGGAACTAAACATCAGATTCCCTTGTGATGCAAATTCAATCAAGCAAAGTGAAGTAAGATCTTGTTTACAATGTCACTGTAACTGTATCATATGAATATTACATCCCTTTCTATGTCACCATATTACTAGTTCATGCTGCTACTTGATTACTATATTTTTCTATGTCATTTGATTGTACATTCACCTCAAGCCAAACCAGAGCCCTGGCACAAACACCCTACTTCGCCACTTGGATCTGGCAAAGTCTAACTGGCACATTCAGAGCAGTACACCTTGCCAAATTCATCACTTCAATACACTTTGCTGATTGATAAATAGGTGAAAGTCTCATGCACACACATGCAAAGTAATGCGAAAAGCACCATAAGTCCGCAATCATCGTAAGGTAACATAGTAACATAGTTTATAAGGCTGAAAAAAGACACAAGTCCATCCAGTTCAGCCTATTTTCCTGCAATGTTGATCCAGAGGAAGGCAAAAAACCCATGAGGCAAGAGCCAATTATCCTCATATTAGGGAAAAAATTCCTTCCCAACTCCAAATATGGCAATCAGAATAATTCCCTGGATCAAGATGCCACCTTCAGTTATCTAATACCCATAACTTGTAATGTTATTACACTGAAGGAAAGCATCCAAACCAGTTTTGAACTCTTTAATGGAATTAACCATAACAACTTCTTCAGGCAGAGAGTTCCATAACCTCACTGTTCTTACAGTAAAAAACCCCCTTCTATGTAGATGCAGACACTTTCTTTCTTCTAAACGTAGAGGATGTTCCTTTGCCCCCTTGTTATACTTACAGTTCTTGGTATAAATAGATTGTGAGACAGATCTTTGTA
>WMED01003940.1:0-21402 GCA_019650415.1 Pipa parva
TCGCGACCATTCCAATCGCTTTGCCTGACCTCGCGACCATTCGAGTCACTTCGTCAAAATCGCCGCCAGATAGCTTCTGACGAACAGGCGGACACTGTCGGACTCTTAGAAGACATTCAACTGGTACAGCATTCAAGCCTTCGCCGATGTCCGCCTGTTGAGAGAAGTGAGCTGGCGACATTTTAGCGAAGTGACTCGAATGGTCGCGAGGTCAGGCGAACCTCGGCGATGCGACTGGCGCAGTTGCCCGAACTGTTCGCACCACTTCTCACAATGGTGAATTCCCCCCTAAATGTTCACAAGGATTATACCTCTGGGATTAATAATGTTCTTTCTTTGTGTAACACTATTTTTACCTCTTGTGGTGTTACATGCATCCACTTTAGGAAATTCATCTGCAGTCACCCCACGGTAGTAGGCCCATCTTACAATTGGAGTAGTGCTTGTACTTTTTGCTTTCAATAAAGGGCACTAGAGATTCTTTCTGTAATAACAGGAACTGTTTATTTACAGATAATGTACACTTGAGTAGAGTTTCATACAATTCTTTATGTATGTATGTATAATTTTATTTATAAAGTGCCACAAATTTAAGCAGCGCAGTACAATTATGATTAGACCCTTATCTAAGACATTCACACACATAAGGCACTTCAGATATAGTTACCCTCCCTTGAGTATATTTGGATTATCCTAATCCTGGTGAGGTGTAATTTCTTCTTTGGCTGCCTGCAGGGATTCACCACCCTGCGTGATGGAGACCCTATAGCAAAGCCCCAGCCTGCACCCAGGGCTGGGATTGAAAAACCACAACCCACAATGAACCTGTGTTTATATAGACTTGGATTTACTGCTCCCAGCTATAGTCACAAAATATATCATATTTCCATATTGTATACATACAGCAGCACTATTGCAGCAAACTTGTGACAGAAAACACTAAAGATTATTTTACTGATAACCAACGCAGCACTCACATTTACAGTGTCCAGAAGACTTAGGGCCTAATTCACCAGGCTCCGAAGTGAGGTGTGAAGCGTTCGCCTCACTTTGGAATGACGGATCTGTGGTCGCTGATGTCCTGCACGCGGACATCAGCCAGCGCATTAAAGGGATTTCAGTCTCGGCGAGGCAACTCTTATGCTCTCGCCTAGACTGGAATTAATGCGCTCGCTGATGCCCGCGTGCAGGACATCAGCGACCGCAGATCCATCATTCCGAAGTGAGGCGAGCGTTTCGCACCTCACTTCGGAGCTTGGTGAATTAGGCCCTAAAACTTAACATATCTGGGATAGTAACTACTCCTCTTTAATACAAAATTATGGGGGTTATTCACTAAAGTGCGAATTTGACTATCGAATTCTCAAACAGTGGATTCCCACTGTAAAGTCGTGACAAATTTTTAAAGTTAAGATTGCGACAATTTTCCCATAATAAATTTGCGACTGTGACAATATTCTCATTATAAAGACGCAACTGAGACAGTAGCAACCTATTGCAACAGTCTTTATCTGGCAAATTTGCATCTATACGCAACAATTTGGACTTTAGTGAATAAGGTCTTTCCTTGCCCACAAGTAATTAGACATAAAACTGCAGTACTAACAACATACAGCACAACATATAAATAAATACAGTAATGTTACCATGTATGAAAGAAAAACATACTGGATATTGGTATGATCACAAACAAGAAAAAAATAAAAAAAAAAGTCATGTAAATAACATATTTTCCATAAAACAGAAATATGTTGATCGTTTCCTATACTTTAATCATGCTATGTGAAAGTATGCAGCAATATCAAGGCAGGAATGTAGTACATAGATTTATTAGGATCATTATTAATTCATTGGATGATGGCATAAACTAGTTTCATTTTAGTTAACTAGGGGAATGTATGTGTGTAAACAAACAAAACACCATTTATTTCTAATTACAATCCACTATAATCACCTTTTTTCTGCCAGGTGCTACATTCATTTAAATGAATGAAGCTCCTGTGATCCTGTTTTTATTGCAAATAAATCATGGCACACCTGTGTTTTTCCTCATTCCTTTCAATCATAAACCTGAACTATATTTATTTGTACTTTCTAATTGACATACTGGTGAATAGATAGGGGCAGTTTCTTTAGTAATAGAATATATCTACTTGCAGAAATTCCTTTCTTCCAAAACAAATATGGAATAAAATGGACCTAGCATTGTTATTTACATTTCTACATAAATAAATGGATCTTACCATGTCCAAATTCCAGAGCTACATTAGTGCACTCTACTGCCTATTCTTTGTAAAAGATGTTGAGTTATGCTAATAAAAATGTACCAAAAGTTTCTTCCTCTAACAAGAGTCTAACAGTATATAGCCAAGAGAGACAGCAAACTCTTAAATAAATACATTTCTCCCCAGCATCTCAGACATCCATCTTGAATCAGGAGGTATTTCGTCGGTACTATGAGCTGTATTAATCCCTTACCAAGTTCCAACTGCTACTATAATACTATATAATACTATATATTAATCCAAAAACATTCATCTGTGTGTGTGTGACAAAATATGGAAAACTAGATTGTAAGCTCCATGGGGCAGGGACTGAAGTGAACGATGAATCTCTGTAAAGTGCTGCGTAAAATAGTAGCGCTATATCAGAGCAAATTAATAATAATAATAATAATAACATTTATGGAAAAAGCCAAAAAAACAAACAGTTGGTTTATCAATAGGCTTCATGGCTAGTACTTTACATTATAACTATATTTGTTTTTAAGATTAAAGTCCACATTTTTACATGGAATTTTAAATCACTGCATAGACTTGACATGAGAGGCTGTTCACCAGGGCTGAGCTAGAGGATCAAAAAATCAGGCATCTAGTGTGCCACCATAATGATCTTAAGAGGAATGAGCTTGAGGTACTAGGATGAGATTATTTGAATGCAAGGAGAAGAATGCAATGGTAAAGAGCTGAATGAGGTTATTGTCAATCATAATTTGTACATAAATAAATATTTTCAAGACATGATAAAGGTCATACAAACCTAGGTCCATTGAATTACTGCTACATAAAATAATATCCCAGGTGTTACAGAAAGTTATAGAATTAACAACCTAACACTCACTACACTCAACACTAAATGATTAAAGAACCAGTAGCACCAGGAAAAGCAAACTGTTGTTTTAAATGGCATGGCAGTTATTCATATAAGATATAAGTGTCAATAAACTAAACCCTTAATCAAAATGGTTAAATGATCTCTTGGCTGTAAATATACTACTCAGTTCTCAATTCGTTGTAACTTTCAGCTGATTTCATCAGCATATTATACTCATTTGGCCTTAAACACACATCACAAACTGTTGTTTAATATCTCATTTACATTATCCACTTCTTCTTAGGTTTCCCACTCATGTGGAGGTCTGCGATATCAGTTTTTGAACCCCTGATTTTCACAATCTACAATTATGGTCTGGGTCATTTCAAACTTTGAACTCCCATTGTTCTGTTTATTCTTCAGTCTTCATTTACCTCAAATGTCCGTTTCAGTTGGTAACAATTCTACCTCCACCACAAGCTCAATGTCTTAAAACATAAAGAATGTCTTAAAACAACTATTCACCCAACTTTTATCATTTGCATTCTCTTGGCCTCATGCAGTCTTCATCCTAAAACATTTCAAACTTCTGTTTCTACCTTTCCTATTCTACTTTAATGATATATTCATTATTTTTCATTTAAATTCTAATAGACAGGATCTTCTATAATACCATTACATGGTCTCTAATCATTTTGTCACCTTACCCAATTGTGCATACAGATTATTAAGAGATGATCTAAGAACTTTTGCTACAGTTGTCACTTCATTCATGTTAAACAGGTTTAAATTACCAGTGAAACATTGCTGCATGTTTTATTTAAAACAGGTCTAGTCATCAGCCTTTATTTTAACTCATTTATAATTAGTCCTGCCACATGCAGGTTTTTAATACTTAAAAGCCCTAGCTGTCCCTTCCACCCTATAAGAAAATAATGCATATTACAGAGATACAGCACCAGAGCATAGGGTTGATATAGGTTGATATAATGCATTTCTTCCATGTACCTAGACTTATAAATTAAAGTGCTCAGAGTCTTCCATGTCATTGGTGACATGCGTTGAAAGAAAAATGGTCGACCAAAGAAACTGGTAGGGGAGGGGGTGTTTGGTCTTTTTTAATACAAAGGTTAAGCTTGCCATTGATAGTACATTGGCTCTTTGTATATGACATCCACAGATTTAGTTAATCTTAATCCATAAAACTGGGCAACATAATAGCTAAATTTGCAATCTTCATATGTGTAAGGAATAAAAAAGCAAAATCTTGTGCCTCACACAAATGCAATCGTACTTGTCAATCAAGAAGAAGGGGAAGAGTTAACACTGAAAAATGACTTCCCCCTTTCTCAGAAAATGTGAGAAATGATAAATTAGTTTACAGAAAGAATAAAGTGGGCGATGCCTTTATTGAAATGTGCTGAGTCAGTTGAATTTATAATATGTGTAGCAGACTGGGATAGAATGTCACTAATTTTGTATAAAATGGTGTATTGTAAAGTTGTTGTAATATGTATTATATGGTATATTTGTTTTCCTCTGTAATATTGTGTGCAGCATACAATATAGAGAAAACAGCAGCCAGTACTGGAAGAGTTAATCCAGAAATCTCACCTGTGTCTCAGGTGAGCTGAGTTACTAATTAAGGGGCTTTATAAAGAGTATTCCTCTTAGTAAAAGTGGTTCACTCTTCCCCACCTTGCTGGAGGGGAGGTTCCACCAGTGAGATAGATTGCTGTATGTTAAAGGGTACCTGGGGGTAGGAGACCTCTGGTTGTGCCCTAGTGCAAGGTTATCCTGCAGAGCTATTGCTATAGCTGTGGTCCTAAGAGTGTGAAGACATTCCTGGGGTAGATGGACCTAGGGGGATGTTACAGGAAGGAGTCCTGTGGAAGAAGATTGTCCATAGCTTAGAGGTAAGTGTAGGGTTAGTTCCTGTTATAGGGTGCAGTAGTGCGTGCCAGTGTAGATGCTAGGAGAACGACAGCCCAAAGTCGCAACAGGAGAAAGTGAAGGGGTAGCCCCAGAGAGTGAGGTAGATATCCTGCTCTCAGTCAGGGTCCTGAGGTCAGGGCTAAGGCTTCCCTATTCCCTGTGTTCCTATACTGTGCTGCTGTGGTTAAGTGGAGAGAGACCAAAGACTGCTGCTGGATAAAGACTGCTGTTTACAGTATCAGACACTGTTAAGAGGTGATCAGAGTTCTGGTACTGATACTGGTGTTGTGAGTAAAACAACTGTTTTATTATTTTTGTATGACTTTTTCTCTACATTAAATGTTACATGAATTGTGCTTAAAGGAAAATTGCTGCTTAACTGTCTGCTTGGGTGTTAAAGAGGCGGTTGTTGCTATACTTATGGGTTTCACTGGCTAAAATATGCTACCTGCTCCCCAACCATTTAACTAGTTCCCCACATATGGTATACTATGATGTCACAATCAGACATTTTAGGAACTCTGAGTATTGCCCTTGTCTTTTCTTCTAGTCTGTCTGCATTTGTAATGTCATGTCAGATGTATGTATGTATATTTTTATTTATCTAGCACCACAAAGTTTTGCAGTGCTGTACAATCCAATAATACAGTTATAATACAGACAAGAGAAGTGCGTAACAAAGAACAAGTGAAGTAAATTACAAGCATATAATCAAGAAAATATATCACTCTAAGTGCCAGGCCATGATTGTAACAAGAGGAAGGTTCCTGCCCCATAGAGCTTACAATCTAAATAGGAGGAAGACTTACATAAACAGATAGGAGGGCAAAAAGTGACACTTTCATTTGACTATACTGTAGGTGCCAATTATATAAAAAAATATAAATTTTGAATAAATAGTTGCATAAATATAATATATAGACATGAAAACCTGTGCTAGTGCTACAAGAGGTAAAATTTTAATTAAGATTTGAAGATATGTGATGGCTTGCTCTTGACGGAGTTAGAGGGGTATAGAATTCCAAAGATAAGGCACAGCAAGAGAGAAGAGTTTAAGATGAGAACATGCAGTCTTGGCGAGGGGTTCCTGAAAAAGGTTGCCTTGTGAATAGCGGAGTTGATGTCTAGATATGTAGGGAGGTGCAACAGAGAGAAGCAATTTAAATGTCCAAAGTAGTACACTGTAAATATGTTGATTAACCTGGAGCCAAGGAGCAGACAGGAGTTGCGAAGGAGATTTCTGGGGAGAGGGAAATTATTATAGCAGCAGAATTTAGAATAGATTGGAGTAGGGAAAGATGGGAAACTGGAAGGCCAGTTAGAAGGACATTGCAATTGTCCAAGTGGGAAAAGACGAGAGCATGCATGAGAGTGTTAGCAGTAGCTTGAGAGAGAAATGGCCAAATCTTGGCAACATTATGAGGGAAAAAGCGACAGTTTTTAGCAGTGGTAGCAATGTGCTTAGAGAAGGAAAGAGCAGAGTCAAAAGTCACCCCAAGACAGCATGCCGAAATAACAGAATTAATGTGATCACATCATCAACTGAGATGGAAAAGGAGGGAGCAGAACCAGGTTTAGGTGAGGAAATAATCAGTTCAGTTTTATCAAGATATAGTTTGAGACAGCACCAGGCCATCCAAGAGGAGATAGCCAGGAGATAGTTAGAGATTTTAGTATTGACTTCAGGTGTTAGAGCAGGGGCAGATAAGTAAATTTGGGTTTCATCCGCATATAGGTAGTATTTAGACAGAGGCTTGATCCACTCTCACATTAAGTGGGATAGGAGTGGAAGCATCATTAGCACAGGAGACAAAGAAGGAGCAATCAAAAAGGTAGGAGGTCATCCAAGATGCAGCTTAGTTGCGAACACCAAGCGCATGGAGAATCTGAACAAGTTACGGGAGTGATCGACAGTATAAAATGTATATATTGTCACATAGAACTAAAGGTCAAGGATGTTTGGGTTTTTTCATTCCTGTTATGTTCAGCCTTTTTCCAGGTCTGTTATTGCTGACAATATTTTATTTATTATATATGCAGAAATGAGACTGAAAATATTGGTAGAGTAATGGTGACATTGGTCTTTCATGTTATAATTTATGCCTGCTGTTAGGATGTTATCATTAATATAAAAAATGATAGTTATGGTGGCACTGTCTCTTTTAAACATGTCTATATAAAGATGGCTACTATTTGCTTGACAAAAATCTAGAAGTCCTATGTGAAAATTCATTCCATCTCAAAAATAATACATTAAATAGTAAATATGCACGACTTCCCTACACTATGGGAGAATTGATGCAAATTAACTTTGCCATGCAAGTTCCCTCTTTGATAAATAAGCTGCATTATAACTAGCAAATAACAAGACATATTATTGCCCCTGTGAAATCTGTTGGTCCAATAGTACTTTTGGTTGGACTTATTCTTTAAAGTATGATTTATAATATTAAGAAATGCTTGTATGAGCAATTGGATTATACAGTATTGCCAATACTGTTGGTAACAGGGTTTTTTAATTTTAACAAATTAAAATATTAAATAATGATTCCTTGCAAATAATGTACCAGAGGAAATATTAAAATGTTTAACCAGGAAGTGCAATGAAACATTGGAATAGAGACTGATAACCAAGTACAATTTTAATTCTAGCTCATATGTAATTATTGTGTAATTAGTGTAAAATAATGACTAGAACCATGAATGCTAATGCTTTTAATGTAAAATAGTTCTGTAAGCATTGCTACAATCACCTTCAAGTGTCTCTAATGACTGCTGCATAGAAAGACACAATTCTTCCTTAATATAACTGAGAACTATTATGGCACAATATTTCAATTTTCTGTGTAAAATAAAAAATAACACAATATTGAACATTTGCTGTGTGGTTGTAGGTGCTGCAAATCCCTGGGTGTGTCCGCCTCAGTCAAAAAGGTAGTAAAGCATAGGGTGCTCAGGTTGGATAGAAAGCCGTTTCATGAGCAGTTCAAGTATGGAAACCGGCACTCCCAGAAGTAAAAGCAAGAATAGTTTATTGCTTCATATTGCTTTTACTTCTGGGAGTGCCGGTTTCCATACTTGAACAATATTGAACATCATGTTTTTCAAATCTGTTGCTTAGACTATCTTCTGTACTGTCTTTTTAAATTTCCCCCATAGCTGACTGTATCTTAAAGAAAGGAATTTGCCTTGTTATCTCTACCCCTTAACACATGTTGGCATTTTAATCTAATTAACGTTAATTAAACTAGTCACTCTAAGTATTTAGTTTGAGCATTGAGTCATCTTGCTAACCTGGGTCAGTTTGTTGCCTATTTATTTCATGTGCCTATTTTTGTTAGTATGGTACTCTAATTACAACACAATAAAAACAGAAGTGGACCAGAATGGAACAGACCATTACAAACTGCATGTAAACTAGCATTCTCTCTGTTTTATTCTGTATTGCACCTTTTTCCACTATGCATTTACTACCTACCTGTCTGATATATTTGTGTGCTCAGTGCTCCATAAGCTCACCCATTCCTTTAAGCCCCCACCAGATCTACCATACATTGTACATATTTCTTCTTCACTTCTCTCATCTACCCATTTTGCCCACTACTCGCTCTGATCATTCCAACATAATAGTTCATCACCCTTCTGCTCCAAACAGTCTAGACATTCTCCATTTAAAACTTCATCCCACTTAATCTCCTTCCAAACTCTGCTGATAATTGCTGCTGGGGATATTTCTCCTAATCCTGGTCCCTATTTCATGCCCATTTGTATTCACCCCCGCCCTTCTGCAACCCCCCTTTGCCTCCCATGCCTCTTGTCCATCTAACCTAATCCTAAGTCCAACTCTCCTAACTTCCTCACTTCCTTTTTCCTGCTCTCTCCTTAATGCATGCTTCGTAACTAACAAATCCACTTTAATTCAGGATCTCTTTTTCTCCAGCTCTCATCACCTGTTAGCACTAACTGAAACCTGGCTCTCCCCTCATGATGCTGCTACTGAGGCTTCAATAACCCACTGAAGCCTCTCCTCCCATGCTCCAGGCTCTGTGGGTTGTGGCGGTGGAGTTAGACTTTTCCTTGCCTCCAGCCAGAGCCGGCTCTGGCTCTATTGGAGCCATAGGCGCCCCCTCCAACGGCGCCCCCCCCCTTCCGGCACTGCCCCGCCCCCTCGACCGGCGGCCCCGCCCCCTCGCGAAACCCCGCCCCCTCCCCGGCGCCCCCATCCCGCGCCACCCCCTCTTCCGGCGCCCCCATCCTGCGACAACCCCTTCCCCTGGCGCCCACCCACCCGCGACGCCCCGGCGCCCACCCACCCACGACGCCATGCCCCCTCCCCGGCGCTAGGGGCGCCCCCCTGGGCAGGAGGCGCCCCTAGCATTTGCCTACTCTGCCTAATGGCAGAGCCGGCACTGCCTCCAGCTGTTGCTTTAAATCTATTGCTATCCCTGACTGCTTTGTATTCTCTTCCTTTGAGGTTCATGTTGTCCAGCACTTCTATCTCTATCTTTACATGATTCTGTCATATATAGACCACCCTCTCCTTCTTCACTTGCCACTTTTCTCTAAGGCTTTGAATCATGGATAGCCATTTTTCTCTCTAATGAAAGTCCCCTGCTTATTATGGGGAACTTTAAGGGTGAACTTTATTAAACACAGAAAGACCACTCTGGGTTTTTAAAAAAATCTTGAAAAATCAGGATCGAGTTTTTAAAAATCTCGAAAGAAATCTCACGAGAACAATGCAAGATTTCTCCTGGTAAACTCGGAAAGACCCAGAGCGGTCTTTCAGAGTTTAATAAACTTTGCCTATCTGTCATATTGATAACCCCTCTCTATCTTGGCCATCCCATTTTCTCCATTTAACTTCCTCTTTTAACCTTTACTAATGGACTAACGCTAACACCCATGAGGATGGTCACTTTCTAGATTTGGTCTTTACAAAAAATGCTTCTCTTTCTGCTCTTAATATTAATCCATTCCCCCTCTCAGATCAACACCTTCTTAACTTTTCAATCTCATACTCTCCTATCCCTCCTTCTCCACCCCCTAAAACTTTTATTTGGAATACCTGTACCATTGATTGGCAAGCCTTTGCTGCTACTCTGTGCTCCAACCTTTCCACACCCCTGCTCTACTCTGATCCTGAAGTGCTCGCTACTTTCTATAACACCATCTTATCTACAACTATTGATTCATTTGCCCCACTCTAGCCTAAACCAATTCATACTAATAATCCTTGCCTGTGGCTAAATGCAGAAACTAGATTTATTAGATCCTGTGCATGTAGTGGGGAGTGTCTGTGGAGGAAATCCCATTCCCAGGCAGCCTTTCTGCATTATAGTTTTTTTCTCTCATGCCTTAATTCCTCTCTCTCTAGACAAACAATCCTATTATAGAACTCTCCTAAAGCATTGTAAGTTAAATCCCCATCATCTATTTTTCATTTTCAACACCTTCTTATGTCCCTCACTCTCTGACATGCAAACCACTATACATTCCCCACAAGATTTTGCTGGCTTCTTTCGAAAATTTTTTTTGATTACATCCGCCATCAGATTATCCTATCTGACACCACAGCTATAACCCTGCCTATATTTCCACCTGAGTTTCTGAATTCTTTTTCTCCTGCTACCCAGCCTGAAGTTTCTCAACTTCTCTTTTCCTCCCATGTCACAACTTGCTTACTTGCCTTCTTGCCTTCTTCTTTACTTTAGTCTTGTGATTCAGCCCTTGTGCCATCCCTAACGTGCCTGTTCAACTCTTCCCTGTCTTCTGGAACTTTTCCTTCTTCTTTTAAAACAGGCATGTATTAAACCCATCCTTAAAAAATCTTCACTGGACTCTTCATGTCTCGCTAACTACCATCCTGCCTCTCTTGCCTTTCGTTTCTAAACTTCTGCAATGTCTTGTCTGCACCCATCTTACTATTTGCATGCCCACCATCTCCTGGATCTTCTGCAGTCTGGTTTTACATCAGGCCACTCTACAGAGACTTCTCTTTGTAAACTTGCAAATGATCTCTAGGTTGACAAAGCCAAGGGTCACTTTTCTGTTCTACTTATCCTGGACCTATCCAGTCCTCTTCACACTGTCGATCACTCCCTTTTTATTCAAATTCTACATGTACTTGGGGTCTGTAATCAAGCTGCTTCTTGGCTGGCTTCCTATAATTCTGAACGTTCTTTTTTTGTCTTCCGTGCTAATGATACCTCTTCTCTTGTCCCACTCAGTGTGGGGGTTCCCCAAGGCTCTATCCTTGGCCCCCCTCCTGTTCTCCCTGTACACTCTTTCATTTGGGCAATATCATCAACTCATTTGGTCTTCAGTATCACTTGTATGCGGATGATACCCAAATTTATTTATCAGCTCCTGTGCTAATACCTGAAACACAGACTTAAATTTCCATCTGTCTCCTGGCAATCTCCTTGTGGATGGCCAAATGCCAGCTCCAATTAAATCTAGCTAAAATGGAATTGATTATCTTCCAACCCAAATGTGGACCCGCTCCTACCTTTTCCATTCTAGTGGACGATGCGATCATCAACCCTGTTACCTCTGTATGTTGTCTTGGGGTGACTTTTGTCTCTGCTCTTTCCTTCTCTAAGCACATCTCTACCACTGCTATAACCAGCTGATTTTTCCTTGACAACATTGCAAAGATCCACTCCTTTCTTTCTCGATCCACTGCTAACACACTCATGCATGCTCTCGTCCTATTCCCTTTGGACTACTGTAATATTCTTTTATCTGGCCTTCCAGCTTCCCACCCCACCCTGCTCCAGTCTATTCTAAATTCTGCTGCCCGAGTTCTCTTCCTCTCCCCCAGAGGGGACACCTTCTCTCCCAATCCCTCTTTGCTCCTTGGCTTCCTGTAACCAAATTAATCCTTTACAGTGTTCTCCTTTTGACATTGAAGACACTTCACTCTGTTGCCACTCCCTACATTTCCTCACTCGTATGCCCATACATTCCTTGACATCACCTGCGCTCCTCCCAAAGCAACCAGCTTTGCATGCCACACACCAATACTGCCCTTTCTCATCTTAAACCCTTTTTTTCTTTCTGCCCCCCACATCTGGAATTATATACCCCTTTATCTTCACCAGGAACATTCCCTCCACACTTTTAAAACCTAAATTGAAGTCCTACCTTTCCGAGCATTTATCACTGATTTTTATGTGTATATTTATTTTATTTTGTTCTTTCTTAGTTATTTATGCTTAGTATTTGTATTTATTGACCAGTGTTTCAGCACATTGTTACAGCTCTTTTTGCCCTTCTATCTCTGTTTGTAAGTCTTCCTTCCATTTAGGCTGTAAGCTCTACAGGGCAGGGACCTCCAACCTCTTGTGTCAACCACTACCTAACACTTAAAGTGATGTATCCTTGTGATATTGTACTTGTATTATACAGTAAAATGCACATTTTCCATGCCTATATTATATTTGTATTTCTGAATTGTACAGCGCTGTGTAAATTTGTGGCACTTTATGAATACAATTATCCATACATACATCCACACATACATATGTCTGGGAGATGTGTGTGTGTATATATATATATATATATATATATATATATATATATATATATATATATATATATATATATATATACTGTATAGAGATAAAGTATACACACAAACATCATTTTAATCTGCCCATTGAACCAATCACTGTACCAGTCCCTTTGTTATTTACCAGTGTACTAAGCTCAACTCCCTGCTAGTTATATGTTTAATGTTATCTTTTATCTGCCATGTTCACTATTATTATTGGCTTGTCCTTTTCCCCTGTTTACCTATTTAGATTAGTTTCACATTTGGAGACTTTAAACTATTTTCTTGCCTACAAATTGTTAGGTTGTTTGTGTCTGAGCATTTTTAAGGTGACCACATTGTAACTGGCTCAGATTTATACTTCGCAATCCCTTTTGTTATCTGCCTGGTATTTTGCTGGTTACTTTGTGCTTATATTTACTTTGCTTTGTTTACCTATGCAGAGGTTTTGGAAATCTTGGAAAATTTAGTTTTGTATAAGATAAAGAGTGCAAAATTCCTAGAATCACAGTCCTTCCCTTGGGCTTGGGTTATATCATAATGCAATGTCACAGAATACAGCAAATGCTGGGTCTGAGTTGATCTTGGTATTTGTTCTATTTTTATATGTGCTCTCCCTCTGACCTATACCTGTACTCTCCTTTAGGATTGAGAAAGCCCACCAGTGCTAACAGCTTTCCACTTTCATCCTTTACTTAGGCTTCTAAATAGACAGCCTACTGACATTTACTCCATCGGTACAAAAAACATATGAGGAATTCTTCACACTGTGTATTTTAAAACATGGCTACTGTTGTGTTCATTTTCAGCACAAAACATCTGAAATATATCACAAAGAAAGGAATCCATGCTTGCATATCTCAAACAAATAGATCCACGCTTGCAAGAAAATGTACTTTACTCCAGTGAATAAAACAAAGTTCAGCCATTAAAAAGACCAACAATACAAACTTGTATGATAATTATAAGGTACCAAACACTGGATTCAAAGTCTGTTCTCCTTGTCCACAGACAAAAGCTTCATGGGTTTGCTAGATGATTTACTATTGTTTTTGTCTATATGTATTCTTGCTTTCTGATGTGTAAGCTTGTGTATTGTATCCTAACCAGGTTTTCTCCATATACAGTATAATGCTGCCAACTTCAATCTTCAATTGCCCAATCAAAGAGTTACTTGTATAAGGATGAGCTTTTAATCACTTCCTGAGCTTTCACTTGCTAATAAGCTTAACTTGTTGCTTATCAACTTCACTTGCCTGCCTTGGTTATTGCACTGGTACAGTATTCAGAAGTTGCAACTTACACAGAAAGGTCGAAAAAACAGGTCCATCAAACTAAATACATTAAAACAATCCTTAGTTGACCCTTGTTGATCCAGAAGAAGGTAAAACTTAGATAAAGCTTTAGGCCAGATTTGATTTAACAGGTTACAAAAAATCTTCCTGCAATCAAAATGCCCCTCAGTATGCCCCAGTATTTGCCCTTGAGTATTCTCAATATAACTTATATTTCTTTTATGCAACTTAACATTCTTGGAGGCACTCCAGTGTTTTTGCTAGAATCTCTTTTATTTAAGTCTAATTTACAATTTCATTGCCTCTTTGTATATAATTATATAAGGTTATTATGTCACCTTGAAGTCATCTCTTCTCAAACTGAATTGGTTTTATTCTATAAGTCTCTGTTAATTACTGAGGTCCTCCTTTAACCATTTACCTTGGTCCTCAAATACTCATAGATCACACTCCATTATAGTTTTACAGTAGTTTTTACCTTTTTGCCAGTTTTTCACCTGAAAATCAGGTAAAAATGGGCAAGAATAATTTTTGACCTTTTCGCCCCATTTTTTGCTTGTTTTTCAGCCATAAATCAGGAGAAAAAGCAAAATAAAATTGTTTTTGACTTTGGTATGTCTACTATTACAGATTCACCCCCCCCCCCCCCCATGTCTAACTTTACATTTACTTTCTGTCAGGAACGGCACTTACCTTACAACCACGCCGCTTATGTCGCTGGCACGTATGACAGCCAACAAGAGTTGGGTCTAAATATTCCTCAGCGCTTCCGGGTTCACAAACCAATCACGGCTGGCTGATGTCACACGTGATGTCAGTAGCAGAAGATTTAAATATGAGCGCTGTGGTTAGCAGTATCTATGTCATTCAATGTTCGAATAGGTGAATAACCAATGGCTCTTCAAGTCTGGTTCAAGTTATATGACTATATATCTATGCCTTTTCTTACAGCCTGCTTCTTCTTCAAGTACTACTGCTTCTTAAAGGCAGCTTATTTTTTTATTTTTATTTTTTTATAAATTGACATATAAATTAATTTGGTTGTATTTAATACAAATGAAGAAATTTTTAACAGCAAAATTACACTCCTGAATCAGCAAAAACAGTTACAGCACATTTAATAATGCCCTCATTTAATTGTCCAGTATTTTCCCCAGTAGTGGAAGCCCCACCAGGACTAAAATCCCTCACACTAAAGAGCCTCATATAACCTCAAAAGGGCTTCTAAACTGGTGGTGTCACAACAGGAGTTTAAAGAGTACCAAATGAATAGACAGGGATGTCATATTTTTTCTTACAGCAAAATATATTTTATAAAAACTAGAATTGCTTCAGCAGTAAAAAGAACACAAACTGTCAGATAAATGAAATGGTAAACAGTAAGGTATAAACATTGCTAAGTTAATGTAAATGACATTTTTCCTACAAACAACAAAATAGGAAAGGTTTTACATCATAGAAAAAAAACAAGATTTAATGGTCTATACTTAAAGATGAAGTATGGAGTCGCTAGCTCTACACTTTTGCATACATTGCAGTATAACCCTTAACCTAAGCTCTCAGATTACATTTTTAATCCATCCCCCCTTTTGCAGGTTGGTAGCAGGTTGGTAAGAAAGGCATACAAGTGTATGTGATGATCAGGAGTAGTATGCATTTTGTCTCCCTACCATTTACACCTGAAACCTAATGGTCTATAAACATTGGCTTTCACCAACACCCAGAAAACTGCCCATTCCCATTTATTAAATAGGCATTATGTTTTCCTGTTTTATTTTAACAACCAAAGCCATGTGATCTGCACTGGTAGTAAACAATAGCAATTTTTGGGGAAATTATTAATTCCACAGAGGAAGAAATTAAAAATGTTATTCATTGTTGCCTGAATTTGTGATATTGCTTTTCTTGTAAAATGAATTTGCCTGACTTTAGTAAACAGGAAAAATTGTCCATGTTACACTACCAGGGAATTGTTGCAAACTGTAGTAAATTTCACTTTAGCAGACAAATTCACACTTTGATGAACATGACCCCAATCATGTATGAGATTATGGCAAAATTAATTCACAAATCGGTGAACAGACCACATGTCATTCAGTTCTATACTGTCATATCTCTTATCTTTATCAAGATATCTGTACTTTAGGCCAGGTTCACACTGGCAAATTAATGCAAGCGTATGTACGCTGCGCTTGAAAAAAAACACGTGCTACAAATCCCTTTGACGCTTATGCTTTCCGGCCACACTAGCGCTAAACGATAGCACACACATGCGCAAATGCTTATTGCCATGTATTCGATGAGCATACGTGCACAATGCACAGAATACATCCAGATAGGACGAGCAGTGAACATTGAGGTAGCGTTCACGCTGCGTCATATAAATACAATATAAAAGGGCGTCCTGAATATACACTGGCTTTTTTAGAGAAAGCAAAGTTTCTAAGTCTGCCATATATATATATATATATATATATATATATATATATATACACATACACATACATATATAAAAAATGAGCATTGCAGTACTTTGAGATACCTTTTTTATTTGGACTAACAGTCGGTTCGACTAACACAACCACTCTATCCTACCTTAGATATATGTCATTTTTTTCCCACTTCTGTAAGAGTATTACCAATACATTGAAATAAAAAAAAAAAAGAATTCAATTTTTAATAATTTTCAATCAATTCCAACAAATGTTTTGTAATGATAGAGGAGAGAAAAAAAATCAATCATGTGATGCATCTTTCTGTTTAGCAATCCAATAGCAATTAACTGCAAACTTGAAATCCCATTACTAAACTTATCCTTAATTAACACCCAATTTCATGCCATTGTGTGGCATAAATGATTCTGAAATGTCTTTAAAAGGCTTGCATGACTATTGCTCTTCTGTGATTAATATATTTTCTTGTCATTTGTACATGCAACTAATTATACTTTATATGCCTCTCTCTCTCTATTTTTCAATTTTTTTTTCATAAAAAGTTTTGAGGGCTAAATTACAGTATTCAAGTTTTTCATATCATTTTATAATACATTTCCAATCTAACTGCATGTGCCTTAGATGTGCATGCATCTTAGATTTAGATACATTTTTTCAGTAGCTAGAGATTCATTCACAATCATAGGCATGGTCATAAGCCATAGACTTTCATTGGTCCTGTAACATGACAACAAATCAGGCTCTTTATAAAATGTCTCCAAATGCAGTAACTAATCAAAGTGTAAGGGTTGCTGTAGGTTACAGCATCAAGTTTGTACCCATGTTTATAAATATACCCCATTATAGTGTGAAGAAATGAGCAATGCAAACAACCAGGCACACAGTTTTACATTAAAGGCATATAGCGATTAAATATTTAAGAAAACAAATAAAATTAGCAGTCAAATAGGCTTAAGCTAGCATTGTTTACTTCATCAAACAAACTTAAGCCTTCTGAAGCAATTGGTTATATACCAAACACAGCATTTATGTGCTATGCGATACAGTTTCCAGTTACCAGATACAATTACCAGATGCCAAAAAGACAGGGAAAAAGAATTAGGAAATTTAGTTGCAGAGCCTTTTCAAGTTTAATCAATTTCACCCCTGGTGTGAGTTAATAGAGAAATGTACCAACAATGATAAAGCCTATTGATTAAAAGGTTAAAATGCTGTTTAAACCATTTCCCCCAAATTGTAGTAAAGAAGACTTGTGGATAAGACCTTAGTGATTGTCTGAGGTTTTAAGGTTGAATAATATTCAACTTGTTAATGTGTAATAAGTTGTAACTTAGAGCAGGCAGTGCATAAGGATTTAAGCTCCAAGGGTGTGATATCCATGCACAGGTTTGATAGCAAGAGCAAGACATCATTCAAATCCTTCAGCTCACTTCGCTCAATGGTGAATTCCCCCTTAGTCTTTATGGCAACTTCATTCTGATAATTACTGTTATCTAGTTTTCTACCTACTGATAAACCAGACCTTATATTATTCATAATATATAATCCATTATATTTGTATTTCATTTAAAACTAATTTATTTTTTTCTGCATTTCAAGTGTTAAACTGTTAATGAATATAAAGGATTCCAGCCATATATTCTGAAAGAGAATTGATTCTGAATAAAGCTGTCATTCACAGTTGCAAAACTACTCACCACTTTGCCGTCTCCTGACAGTGTCGCCCCCTCCCAGGCCCCCCAAAATAAAGGAAACTTACAGAGATTTTTGGGAGCACCAGGGACAGATGCTGTGGAGTTATTTCAGTGGTCATAGCAGAGTGGCTGGGTGTATTGGGACTAGGGCCTGGTCATAGCCTCAACCAACATATGGAGCAGGGCACTCCTGATATGAAAGTTTTCAAGTAAAGTATCTTTTGATACAGAGTTCTGACACTGCTAAGACCTTTTAGATATCAGAGGTTACCTCAGATTCTTAATAATAATAATAAAAAAAAAAAGTTTTGTCAAATTGCTTTCTAAAACTGAATCAACCATTAAGAATGAGATTTAGACACACCAATCTGACTTCCAACAAGTGTCTGAGAAAGTCAACGTATCAGAATGTGCCCCATAATATCTGGACAAAATACGCCAATAGAAATATCCTCTCCCTTCAACTCTCCATTGATAAAATGAAAAATATGGAGCAGAAGAAGAAAAGCTTTCTATCAGAAGGTTTACAGTGGTAACAGATATAAAAGACTTGGGTGTAATTCAGCATAGACCGAAGTGAGGTGCGGAGTGTTCGCCTCACTTCGGACTGACTGATCTGCGCTCGCTGATGTCCTGCACGCGGGCATCAGCGAGTGCATTAAAGGGATTCCAGTCTCGGCGAGTCAACTCTTTTGGTCTCGCCGAGACTGGAATCCCTTTAATGTGCTCGCTGATGTCTGTGTGTAGGATATCAGCGAGCGCAGATCAGTAAGTCCGAAGTGAGGTGAACTACGCTGAATTACGCTGAACTATGCTGAATTACCCCCTTGGTTTTATCCTTCCAAGGTATTTTCTGTAATATTTTGGGCAAAAATTTCACAAATATTTTGTAAATAGGAAAAGCCCAAAGTCTGTAAGGCTGACTAATATGTAATTGATAAATTGTGTATTTTTTATCATCTTTAATTGACCCTGCTTTCTATTTTTGAATGCATGGCTACTTCAGTTCTCCCATCCACTTAACACTTTTGTTTTTTTCCCCATCAGCTTTAACAGTCAACTCTCTCAGTCAAACCATTTTCTTCAATGACAGTTTGTGTGCATTTTAATAGTTGATTGATTAATATCTAGTTTTTCTTCCTGTGTCTATAATTATAAATCTTACGAGAAGTAGAATCTACAGTGCTGTAACACTAAGAATTGTGTTGTGCTGCCATAGAATCTACGGTGGGTGACACTTAAATGGTTTAATGTCCAGGACCTCAGTAAATATACATTCCAAATATAGATTTTACAGCAAAACGAAAAACAAAAAAAAAAGCTGCTGCTTACTTGCCTTGGATTGTGATTTACTAAAAAAATATTTTCTTGTTAAATTAATGGTGGAAATTATTCCTGTATTTTTCTTGTTTTTTTTTTTCCACACAAAGGTAAAGTCCAGAGATACTTTCACTGGGAGCTTTAGGAGTATTGATCTTCTCCAATTAAAACATAGAAATAGTCTGAGAAGTAAAAAAAAAGTCAGGTTCAGGTAGGTTAAGTTCATTTCTCCTATCGTATAGCAGTTTTTAGGCAGTTCTCTAATGCATACCCCTTTGGGACTCAAAGATAACTACTAAACACTTGTAATTGGCAACCTGACTCAAGAATTCCAGGCTGAGTATTATTTTGTCATTCTGTTTTACAGTGTAAATATTGAGCAAAGCCCTTCGAGAATAAAATCGTTCCACAGAATAATGAGATTGTTTTGGAACCCAGAGGTTTAAATAACATTATACAATATACAGTGTTTTGACCCGAGACTCCTTCAGTTTCTTTTTCATTCATTACAGCCAACACAAAGACAGCTAAAGACATGCTTCATTCCGTAGGAATTACAACTCAAGTAGCAATTTGGAAATTCCAAATCCAAACTTCTAATGAGCAATGTTTAAATGTGAAGGTCATCATTTAACCAGTATTCTTTGTAATACATATTTCAACAGCCTCATCCTTTTTATTTTATTCTGCATATACATATATTCATGTAATTTTCTTTGCTACTACATTTATTATAACAGTGACTACAATTATCTTGAGAAAACAAAATTACAGAATGGGGCAGAATATATTTCACTCTCTCATTTTAACATTTGCTTTAATGACATTCTTACATGGTGGATATACAGATGCCAAGAGAAATAACAACCATGTTCCCTTTTATGTATTGATTTTTGGATTTTAACTGATTGCATTGACTGAACCATCCACATGACCTGTTTTGTGTGAGGAATCATAATGGTGTTACCTTTTCTCTATATTACCAATAGAGAGAACAATAGCTTAAGACCAGTAATACATTTATTTAGTGTCTTTGTTTGAAAGTGTATGTATGTATTCCTTGTTGAATGGCAATGTGACTGAAAAAAATAAGATTTACTGTTAATTAAGAATTTTTTTTTTGCATTGTATTAGTAAGTTTAATTTCACCTGATTAGTACATAAATGTACTTACTGTTTAGAGCAATTGATGTTGATGTTCTGTTCTTCCCCCTGTACATTTTAAGGGTAGCATTTTAATACCAAAAATTAGAAAAAATGCCCATGTTGTACCTGCTCCAGGGGCCTGTGATAACAGAGCCGTTGTCTGGTTCACTTAATTCCCCCAGACATATAGGTGAGGAATGGGTCTCTTTCTATTCTTTTATCACCAGGGAGGAAGAGAAGCCAAGCTGAAAGAACAGAATTGAGACTAAAGTAATCTCACCTCACATATCTAACAATCAGAAGATAGCACTTCACCCCAATCAAAACAATAGTAAGACCACTGCCTTTACAAAGCAGTGCTCTCCATTTAGAGCTCGAAAGTGGTCATTTTAGGATCCAGTGATGGGCTCTGGGTTAGACCCCCAAAAAAGGCAGAAGACAGGCCCCTGTATGTCCTCACAATAATAGTGCATGTGGACTCCGGCACACCAAACAGGTAAAATCCTTTCTTTATTGAAGCATATTAAAAACAGTAAAGATCAGTGCAGTATAATAAATGTATCAAGTAAATGACAACAATGTAAAATATAACAAGTTAAATATTTTGTCAGATAATGCTTTTTGGAGTTTCTTTGATATTTATGGCTTTGAATAATGGCTTCAACTTTTGATCCTGGATAACTTGTTATATTTAACTTGTTATATTTTACATTGTTGTCATTTACTTGATACATTTATTATACTTTGTTACAATTGTTCACTTACTTGTACATATGTTTAAGATTTGTCCACCAATTTACACATATATATTTATATATATAATTTCTTATTATGCCCTGACTGCAGAATTAGTGTGACTTGGTATTATGATAAAATCTTACTTTTAAATATCACCTTTAAAAGTCACC
>WMED01003941.1:0-19229 GCA_019650415.1 Pipa parva
ACTAAAAATGATTAAGATTAATAGGGGTGCCCAAACTTTTGCATATGACTGTATATCAGTTGCGCCTGGTCTTTGCAAACGTTTAAAAAACAGGAGCAACTAGGGCTAAATGGGCTTAAAGTAATAAATAAATTGCTAATAAATGGACACAAAACTACTTTGCATCCATTTTTTTTATGTTAACGCCATTTGATACATTTGCCCCCATGTATCAGATCTCTAAATCAAAAATGATATCAGTATGCCTTAAATTAGGGGTGGGCAATTATTTTTCTCATGGGTCCACAAGAAAGGTTTGGGTGGTTTTAAAGGGCCAGAGTGGTGTGCTTAACTTGCAAGCACCTATGGCAGTTGGCCACATCCGCCAATTTTCACATGCTCGAACAGGCCAGTCGGAGATGGTTGGAGGGCCGGATGTGGCCCACGGGCCGTACAATGCCCAGGTCTGCCTTAAATATATAGAAAAAGTGTAATTTGACTAATAATACTGTATGTTTCCTAATGGCCCTATTGCTTTTTAACCTGTAATGGACTTATTTTGCTGTAATTTAGCTGCTGGAAACAGATAAAGGAACAGTAAAACTTTCAGGCCTCTTTCACTCCTCTCAATTTTGTGAAAGTCTATTGTACTTAAAAGGGAACTACAGTCAGATTACATCTTTACATATGCAGTACTATACTTTAGTGAGAAGCATTTCTCCCCAGTAGTTGTTTTATGTGACACAGAATGATTAAGTAGGCAGCACTGATAAACTCCTGCACCAGGAAATGTGTGTGTGACATCTACTGGTCAGTTTTCCATGAAAGGTACCCTTCCCCGGATATTTTTTCCATACTTACTACTAAGCACATGTCAGCTTTCCCTCTGTAATCTCCTGCATTCCTACTTAATTTATGTGGCCAAAAGGTCAGCACACTGCTTAACCAATAGCAGTCAGGCAGCTTATTCTTCTCATGTTGCCTGACATGCAGAACAGAAAGAGGAGGTTGATTGGGGGGAGGAAAAGGTGAGCTCTCACGAAAACTAATTAAAGGAAATAAATGGCAAGTATTATTTCTTACCTAAAGATTTTTTTAAACTATTTGTGTCAGCAATTGGCTAGGTATAAATAACTTTTATATGTAGGTGTGCAGTTATATCAGCACTATAGTGCCCGTTTAATCAATTTCACAACCCACATGAAAGCATATTCCATTGCTCCCTAAAGAAAACACGCTCATGTTCACATTACCCTATTAATCTCTCACCATCCAAACAAATGTGTTACCTACTGAAACATTGGTGTGAGATTACTAATGTATCTGACAATCTCATCCCTAATAACCAGTTTGATGTCACAAAGAAATCATATGACAATAGCATGCTTATGCATAAAGTCGAATACAATTGGACATCACTTACTATGAAATAGCAATTTAATCAAATTGATGCATTGATGTTTCTTTCTCAGGCTATGTGATTATCAAGCCTCTAGTGCGGAATGCAGAATTGGGAGAAACTCTGCAGCACTGAAAGGGGGCTTAGGTATAAGAATTCCCAACTCTACTATGAAGTAAATACTCTAGGATTTTAAGAGCAAATAAATAGTTCCTGTGATCCAGAACCACAGAATGTGTGTAGTAGTTTATTTACTATACTATAAAACATTTTGAATATATATGTATCTCCAATATCCTTCGTGGCAGGTCTAAAAGGATTCTACCATATATGTTCTCTACAAATACCATTCTGAACATATTCTCCTTGAAGGAGAACTAAAGAAATTTGCAGAGAAGGGATGTGAGCTTGCTTTCATTGATCCTACAATCTCATCTTTTGCATTTTTAGCTGTAAATGTATTTAATTAAAACACTATTTAAGTTTCTGATTGCTCTTTAAACATAAATAGAAGTAACTGTTCTAGGAACATTTGGCAACAGATGAGTGTTTCTATTCCCACAGGAATTTTAATAAGAGTTCTCTCAGCTACCAATTACTCAGATGAGCATAGCCTTCCCTCTCTCCCTGCCCCAAAGCTACAGTAATTCCTAGAAAGAGAAATTGATTAACTGCCTAAGTGAGACACGCTATTTCTGTTAAAGTTCATTTTCACTGTGTTTCAATTAGGACACCTGATCAGACAAAAAAAATCTTTAACTACTAAGCACAATGCCCCAGAGGCTTTTGGTTAAATACAAAATGTTGATTTGTCCATCCCTCACCAATCTTGACTGACCACTCGGCACTGTTTCTACTAAACAACATGTATTGTGCAACATAAAAGGACATATCAACTGGTGCATTTGGATTGCTGCATCGCAGTACCATTATTAGCATGTTTACAGAGATACTTACAATTATAAAGGGGGCCCAAATCTTTTAAATTACCACTGTACTATTCTCTATTGTCTCCAATAAGCAGCTGTTTGCCAAACAGCCAGAGCACAGAATGGGAAATCAGGTAGACAGAGAAAAAAGTAATAAACTCTTTACAACCCTTTTTGAGGCGGGCAGGCAACCCCTTATAGAGTTGCAAAACTCACATTATGGCTGTAATGAAATGGAGCGGTTGTGAAAGCAATACTTTGTTGGAAAATAACCCTCTAATGTAGTGGTAACATATAGATGCATACCTTTTCAAATGTTCGCCAAGAAACTCTCCACCTTTTGGAGAAACTATTCTTTCATAAAAGCATTATAGCTTTTATAACCAATTAGCTAAACATTTGATTGCTTTTAGAAAACCAAATGCTGTGCTACAAATTGGGAGAACCCCTTCAGTTCTTCCTCTCTGTTGCCATTCCAGGGTCCTTTAAAGGGATCACGTGTTTAAAACTGTAGTTTTGGATGTGTTTATATCTTTGCTAACTTAACAATCTGTTCTGCTGTTAGCTCTACACAAAACGTATACCACTGGTGAGACATGAGTAATGGTTTGAGAACATATGGCCTAGTATCGAGCTTCTCAACCAATAGTATATGTACCCCTAAGGGTTTCAGGTTGAATCCGCAGCCAACACTGAAAGACCGCTCAATCGCTGCGGAGCGCTCCCACCCGATGCAGGCTCAATGACGTTACTCATCACTGCCTGCACTTCGGGGGAAGGAGCTGGTAAGTGACGTCACCTTTCTGGCACTCAGTGCCGAAAAAGGTTCGCCATCACAGGTCAAGAAACTGTCCTCTACCTTTCACTTATGGCAAAAATATACATTTATAACAATTATTCTTACAGACACTCTTTCACATGAAAAACCCAGCATGGAGGACAATTACGTGAGCAACACAGTCTTATGTATTTCGCGATCAATGTGCTTAGTCACAGACTGTTATCCACAATGTTTTTCCCTCAGTTAAACCATTTATCTCATCAACAATAATCTAACAACATGTGTCATAATCATTAACCCCTTGTTTATAAATACAAAGAAATAGAGGGCTGTTAAAAATAGAGAAACAAAAAATGAAAGGTTAAATCCTTCCAGTTGCCTAGTGATCATTGCAAAAGTCCAACACACCTCCTTCCTCCCAACATACAGAAGAAATTCCCACCACCCCGTTTTCAATTTCTTACTCAACCAATGTATGGGGATTGTGTTGAGTGAGCATGAAGGATTTGTCTACATTTTTCAGTTTCCCATTCTGGATAACCTACATATGCCCTCATATGTGCTCTTTTAACAAGCATGTAGTAGACATTAATGACACTCCTTAATGCTCCATGAACCAATGTCCATTAAAATAGGTCTACCAGGAAGTGGTACAATATTCTAATGTTCCTTTGGCAAATGGTTAAACAGTTTACTCTTTCTGCATCAGTAAAGATCCCACATCCATTTTCCATATAACAACAGCTGTTTAATTACTTTTTTATACACACTAGTCAGATACTTATGCAGTCAATAAGATTTGGGATCCCCTCACTGTCTAAATGCTTCACTCTTACAATCCATGGTATTCAAAATGACCAGATTTCCACTGTTATCTGCCTTACAATATATTATTAACACCATGGCTTAATACTGACACTATATCGTGATAAAGAGAAGGTGTACATAAAACTAAATCGACTCGATAATATTATGTTCTCTAAAAAATTGTGCAGTGGATTCTAAGAAACAATTGGAGTACTGCTCTAATCTTCAATGGGAATTTATTGCTTCTGATACTATTTGACTAAGCAGTAGAAAGTAAACTGTAAGATTTTACAAGCAAGAATGTTCACATCCTGTAGGCCAACGGAGTGTGACGCAGGTTTCTCATAGGGCAATGAATTTAAGAAGTAGTTAAAGCTTCCTATAAGAGAACTTTGACTTTGCTCTTAAATCGGCATTCTCCAGGGAAGTCTCTCAATGTAGCACCTGAAGTGCAACTAAAGGACGAGCAACTGCAGAGTCATGCCAGAGAGTCAAGAAGAAAAAAAAACAAACTTTAACCTGGTTACAAGCAATGAATGCTAAATACACAGGAAGTTTACACAGGACTGGTGTGTGGAAACAGTGGTTTCATGGTGAATTTTCTATTAAGGTGACACTGGAGTATGGGGACTTCCTTGACCAATTAAACAACTACTCTAATTGGCCATTTTGAGCTCCCTTACCCTAAACTCTCCTTATTCTTCTTCTATACCACTCACCAATTGATGAGTGCCTCCAATTGGAAAAGAAACATCAGCAAGAAAAGTAGCTAGCCACTTGTATTTTTGTGGATTTCTTTTATCTAAAAGTTTTATCTAGAAAGTACTAAATTAGTATAGGACCTGAAAGCTTTATAAGAGTGTGTTATTTTAGAAAATTTCACAATTTTCTGTCTTCTTGTGCCCACTAGCTCATTAGTACATTTGCTGGGGCACAGTGTGTTCTAAGCTCTTTTTAAATTCTGCTAAGAGCATGAAAAAGATTAAATATATTTTAATAACACAAGATATTCTTTCATATGGGAGTAACGTGTTCTTTAGCCAAGGCTTTCTTAATAATTATCAAATTAACATAAAGAAACATTTAAAATGTGAACATACAACTCAGAACTGTGATTATACAATGGGATAAACCAACATATATTTATAGATGGTTGGACAGATAGATAGATTTTCCCCAGAGATTAATTCTAAATTCCTATTATGTGCCAATATACATCTCATAAGCTCTTTGACTATCCTGCAGCATCTGCTGTCTGTTGAGTGTTGACCACTCTCATGAATTCATGGAAAGATTCAGATATTTAAGACAGCTTTCCAACTCCCTGGTAGCTCCCAAGGTTTTTCCCTATAATCCCACTCTGCTGCCTTTCTGGGGCATTGCTGCCACAGGCACAGGAAAGGCAGTGCTAAATGAAGCAGCTAGCAGCAGGTTCAGTTGTGGGAGCAGATTAACCATACAGCCCCACCTCTGACATAGGACAAATTGCATCTTTAAGGCCTCCCCCTGGAACTTCTGTGTGTGGGACAGTCCATGTGTCACTAATGCATGTTTGTGTGTATGTAGAAGAGGCACTGTATAGTTTCTGGCGATGTTTAGTGGAGGTGTATAAAATCTGAACATGTATAAGGGGCAGTGCAGAATGTCAGGGCATGTTTGTGGGAAAGAGTGCAGAGCATCTGAGCATGTTCTGGTGAAAGAGCTCAGAGCATCTGGGGCAAGTGAGGAGGGACATCCAAGACTTCCCTCCAATGCTGTAGAAAGGAGTGAAAGTGAAGATGGGACAGTTTAACATTGAAAAAATTGCAGACATTTTCCTTTCCTTCTGATCATTTGGCAGATATTTCCCAGGGAGTATTACCTTATGTGTCCCTACCAACTCATGATTAAAATGAGCACCGTTGAGAAAGCCAATTTTATATTATATCACACACTGGCTAGAACTACCTGCTCTCTACTGACAAGAACCAGAAAGTCCAAATCAGATATACCTTTAGGTTTTTTTTTCTTTGCTGTTAAGAGCTTGTATGATACTCAGTGGCAAAGCCAGGACAAAGTTTCATGGAGCCCTATGCCCAACACAGCAGGACTAAATCCCCCACTTCCACAGCCCACCTCACCTCAGTGCTCTCTACCCTGCACTCCCAAGCATGTCACTTTCTGTAAGAGGGTCACAGGAACTGACATCCACAGAGAAAGAGCCCTACCCTACAGGAGCTGAAGTGAGCAAGCAGTACAGCACCCCTATCCCAGCAGCATAGGCAGTACGCTAAACGGCTGCCTATCCCTTGGCTCGGCCCAGCTCACTCAGTGGCTAAGTTATCATTTACAGGTCTCCTGATGTTCAACATTGCAAAATTTACAGACATTTTCCCTTCCCTCTAAAGAAGGTAATTTGCATAAAATTATAGTAACAGGTACATTTTCATTATCACTATAATTACAAATGGCAAAACTATGCTATAGTAGCTCACTCAAACAGTTTTGCATTGTAATCTTAAACAATGATTGTAAAACTTGAATGGGCATGACCATAGAAAGTGGGCACTATTCATTTTTCATGAACTCTTCTTTTGTAATGTATAAATGTTGTCAGAGTGGTATGTATGCTACTCCCCCACTTGCAATGTGCACTACAAAGACAGCAGCTGTTGTGTATCATGCCGTAGTATACATGCAGCAACAACAATGCTTCTGTGTATACGGTCACCGTGGAGGCCAGAAAGCATGACTGCAGGTGTCATTTAAGCCAAAGGAATGCCCACGGGAAGAAAGGAGTGGGATGTTAACAGTCGTCACATGCAGCAGGAAAGGTCTTTTATAATAAATCATAAAAAAGCATTATCTATAGACTAAAATAAAAAGGAAATCCCAATGCTTAAAATGTGAGTTTACTGGTCTCATCATGGAAATGGAAAGATTTATGCACACAATTAGCTGTACTCTCCCATTTTAGGCTATATGTAAGGCCAGAAAAATTATTTTTCCTTTTAATTACTGGTCTAAGGAATCAGGTGTCAGTTGTTAGAAGCATCAGTTGCTGTGGAGTGGCCAATAGGTTCTACTAGGTTAAATTGCCAAAGAGTTGAAAAGCAGTCAGTAAAAACTTATAAAAGTATCTAGGACATGTTTTCGTGTTCTTTTAATCATATACTTTAAGAACATAAATTTACCTAAGTATTTGTTACATCATACTGCTGGTGATGCAATATTGACATAACATCAGTAAGTAAGATTACATCTCTTTGTAGACTTGGCCACTTCTACAGATCCTGTTGATTTTGGAGCGGGTCCATTTTTTTTCTAAGCTGCTAGATTTATTTCAGACAAGTGTAATGCATTTATGCAGAAGACTATATAGAGCACTTTTTAAATGATGAATAATATACTTCTCTAATTGCATTTTAGGGGAAAAAAAGTTAGAACATTTTTTAATAAAACGTTAATATTTGTATTATATATTCTGTCCTGAAAGTATTTATTTTGGTGCTATCCCTTCAGTTTTCTATGCTATTTTATTCTTGAGTTTGTGCTATGAGATCAAACCATCTTGGTTTGTATTTTTCTATTCACATTTGGAAGAGATCACCCATGTGCACCTAAAATAAGAATTTCAATAAAATCTTTGTACAGCATTTGCTCAGTTGAGAAATGTATTGGTAATCCAGAAAACCAATTTATGTAAGAAAAAGACTTTAATGTTTTTTGTTTTTTTTTTTAAATTCAAGCCTTGCAGTAATGATTGCCTCATCATTATTTTCTAGAATAATAAGCATATGTCCAAAGAATTTGGGATGCTGGCCAACATACAATGTTTACATCCCTATGAATAAACTTCGGTAACCTTTAAGTAATGAATAAATATGACAGGCGTCTGCTAATTCAAAGAATGTTTCCATTTGTTTATATTACTCATATCAAATTTTTCTCTGCACTTACAGAGACTTAAAGGTTCTTCGCAAATGCACTGCCATTGGTGGTGTCATGGTGGATTTTGATTTAAAAATTCAAGGTGAAATGTGCCCCATATTGCTTGGTTAAGCAAATGCTAGTTAACCTTGATTTTGTAATACATATTATTGAAGGTATCCAACTTCCTAGTATTAATGCTGTGCTTGCTTTACATAAGATAGCTTGGCCTTGCTTTTGTATTAATTATTATAAAAGGTATTCAAGTGATCTGTTTGTAACAAGAAATTGTCAGTCCATTTCCAAACACAGCATATACACATATTTAAGAGAAATTAAAGAGATCACAATTGGAGAGGTCATTTTGGGACCTCTGATCCCCCTAGCAATCGCATTACTCTCTGGGGGTTATTCACTAAAGTCCGAATTGTTGTGTATAGGTGCGAATTTGCCAGATACAGTCGCAGTAGGTTGCTACTGTCGCAGTCGCGTCTTTATAATGAGAATGTTGTGGCAGTCGCGACTTTATTATTGGAAAATTGTCGCAATCATAACTTTAAAAAATTGTTGCGACTTTACAATGGGGAAACTGTAGCAGATTTACTATGGGAATCCGTTGTGTGCGAATTTGACAGTCGAATTCGCACCTTAGTGAATAACCCCCTTTAGTGTACTGTTGCTATATCAATCAGGTAAGTATAAATTGATCAGTTTTCTTTTAATTTGGACCATTACATACATGACAGCTCAGAGGTTCATGAATAAGCCCCAAAGCATCTTAGCTTACCAGTACAAGTCAACTGACCATCACTTACATGGTCCAGAGTCTTTAAAGGGACACTAAGGCCTGTAAAAAAAAAAAAAAAAAAGTGCTTTCTCTTTATTATCCACCTAGTTTTAGCTACAAGTGTTTAAATGACAAGTTTAGTCTTAATGATTTTGCAGAATAATCATAGCAACAGATGAAAAAATAAGCACTTGGAGCAGAAGTTATCAGCTAAGCATAGTTCCCTCCTCCTGTTACCTCTGTGCAGGCTCTTTTTCTCCAGTTTTTCAGAGCTACCTTGCACTAAGTTCCCCGAAGAAAGTGAAGATAATTAATATTTAACCTTCAATGTTGTTCCTCCCCCCCCCCCCAATATTCCCACTTCAAAGACTAACACATTTTAGGGCACTAGAAGACTCCACAATGACTTTAATAATATAATAATCAAATGAATAACCCCAGGTTTGGCTTTAATTGACAATGCTAAAGTTGGTGAAGCTTGGCAGGATCCTTCCTTCATCAGAAACAGCTTGCAAATCCTTCAGCATCAAACTCACATTTACAGACATTAGGATACTTTAAGGCAATCAATGTGCAGAAAAACTGTTTCACCCATGGCCATTACTGAAAATAACTGAGTTATTACAATAGAAACTCTCATTCTAGAAAACATCAAGGATATCAGCCTTTTCCTTGAATTAGATAGATCAGGTGAAAGCTATTATTCCAGATGATTTCTGCAGCTAAAATTGTTGTTAATATACAAACATCTACTACAGCACTGAACAGAGAAGCCAGTAGAAATACATATAACGTAACTATCTAACCTTTACAGTGAAAAGTTTAAAGAAAGAAAAGGAATGAGGTTCTTGCCCACAAGAGCTTGCAGGTTAAAGGGAGAAAATGAATAAGGGCTCTGGTTGAAAGGCTTTCTTCAGCAGGAGAATTTGTAAGGGTCATGTGAATGCTAGAGTGTGTCTATCTAAGGAAAGAAGTTCCATAAAATAGTTACAGCAGGAGAGGAGTGAAGGAATCAATGGGAAGATGTGTTTAGAAAAGAGAAGTGGAGTTTAAATCAAGACTTTTACTTTAAAGCAGGGGTGGCGAAACTTTTTAGCACGGAGTGCCAAAAAGGTGACGTCACCCACGAGGGCTTTCCCCGAAGTGCTGACGCTGGTGAGTGACGTCATCACGCCAGCGCCGGGTGAGGAGCGCACATGCGTCAGGGGAGGAGAAATCCTCTGCTCGTGTGCGCTTCTTCAGTGCAGGCCACGGATCCGGCTTGAAAACTTACAGATTGGGATTGCGGCCTGTACTGAAGGCAGGGTTTGGCGACGGCTCTGCGTGCCCTCTCTGGCACGTGTGCCATAGGTTCGCCATCCCTTCTTTAAAGTGTACCTGTCACCTCAAAACTCTGTAATACTAATTTAGGTTGTACTAATGAAATAAACATTTTTGTAAATATATAAGTATTAAACAAATGTACCTTTATACAGAGTTTTTCCTCTGTCATCTTCCCTGTCAACCCGACTTTTCTTTCCTGGGTGACGGGTGGACGTGGATAAATGATTGACATTATAGCTCCTACAATCGGATTCCTAAATCACTATCTAGCAGGGATTTGATTGGAGGAGCTATAAAGTCAGCCATCCTTTTAGCCCCGCTCAACCCGACTCGGGAAAGAAAAGTGACAGGGAAGATGACAGAGAGAAACACTGTATAAAGGTACATTTTTTAAAAATACATATATATTTACAAAAATGTTTATTTCATTAGTAAAACCTAAATTAGTATTAGTTTTGAGGTGACAAGTGCCCTTTAAGGTAAGGGAGGTGATATAAGAAATCTAAGAAGTCTAAGGTATCGTTTTAGGTGCCTACTTTTTATTTATAACTTTAGTTCTCCTTTAAAGAGACACTAGAGAAAGACTGGCAGACAGCAAGTTTATACTGCACAGCTGTACTAAAACAATCAAAATAGCAAAAAAGCCCTTCAAGGAATGGCAAAGTTCAAATACAAATATAGGGGAAATAGTCTTCTGTCAATCCTTTAGTCAATCAGAGGATGATAATGTGGAACAGGTTGATGCAGAGTACCCACTTTTTTCTCATCCTGTGTTTTATAACACTGCTGCTCTGAGAAAAGATTGTCCCTTTCTGGACACCATTTGCAGCTTTCTATTAGCAGGCATTAACCAGGAAATAAATGGGGCTGATTTTTAGAGGTTTAGCATTAGGTAGACGCAGGGCCGGACTGTGGGGTAGGAAGCCACCTAGGGCACAGCAGGAGGGGGCACTGTCTTGGTGCTTGTTCCCCTCCTTGCCCCTGTCCCTACCTCCCTCCTCCATGGCTTTGCCGGCTCTGTCTGCTGTAGTGCTTATAGCGTCCCTCCCACTGACAATGATGTAACTCCCTGTGAGCAAGAAGAAGTTTAATAATTGATGGAGAGAGGAATGCTGTAGCACTCATCTGTACAGCAGACAGAGCCTTACCACGGAGGAGGTAGGTAGGTACAGAGGAAAGGAGTAGAGACAAGGGAAGGAGGGGGCAGGTGAAAGAAGAGGGGCCAGCACTAAGATAGCCCCCCCTCCTTCAGAGGGTAGGGACTAGGAAGGAGGAGGCAGAACAGTGTGGGAGGGGTGTTGTGGGGCAAGTAGCTCAGGGGAAAGGAAAGCAGCATGGAGGGAGGCAGCAGGGGATGAAAGATGAAAAGCAGCAGGGAGGGGGGCAGGGACTCTTTACCTTTAAGAATTTTTTCTTTGGGGGAACACCCTAATGAAATGGCCTGTGCATGCTTTTTGTGATTATACAGGGCCAGGGGAGGGCTTGAGTATGAAAGCCTATGAGGGGCACTGAAGAGTAAGACGCCTGCCCTCTGCTAGTACTTCTATGCAATGATCTAATTCTAATCCCATGAGCTTCCAGACAGAGCAGTGCACAGAGGATAAGAATCAGATCATCAAGCTACCTCTGCATAGAAGCACTAGTAGCCTACTAATTGGTGCAGCAGCCTTAGAGTCTAACAGCCTAATTCACCATTGTGCGAAGTGAGCCGCGAAGCCTTTGGCTCACTTCGCACATGGTGTTATGTGGCCACTGATGCCCTGCAAGCGGACATCAGCGAGCGCATTAAAGGAATTTCAGTCTCGACGAGAGCACTCGAGTCTCCTTGCCGGGACTGGAATCCCTTTAATGCGCTCGCTGATGTCCGCATGCAGGACATCAGCGGGCGCATAATACCATTTGCGAAGTGAACCGAGGGCACAAAAAAACCTTGGCCCAGCCCTGGGTAGAAATGGTGCACCATGTATCTATATAATAAGCAAAAATTATTTTTAATATGATTATTTCCCAAGGGAATTAACTGTTCCTTTGGGATAAGCATAATCACTTACCAAAAGGTCCTATTTAGTTGGTCACAGCTAGTCATTTAGCATGCCAGGCCGTATGTGACTTTAGCTTCTCTTTAAGGAAATGAATGACATACAGTAAAACAATGATTATTGCCGTTTTACTCCAAAAGTAATTTCGGCTCAGCAGAGATGAAATGTAAGTGTATAATATGTGGCTCCATAATTAATAAGAGACAGCCTGAGAGAATAATAATGTAATCCATGTTGTACCTTCTTGTCAAGGTTAGTAAGGGATAGAGCTTCAGGACAGGATTAACTGAACTAGACAGACAAGAAAGAGTGAATTCAGAAACAAAATACAAATGGATTGGGGCAACAGCACATGTGTTTTTTGTTAATTTAAAGCTGAGAAAGAGACTCTTACACAGAGGAGGAAATATTAATAGAATATCTTTGGGTTGGATGCTGGTTAACTATAAAATAAATGACGTGACCCCATAAATGTTGTATAGTTTTAATTTCTTCATTTTTAATATAAAGCATATTTGCTAATACCTTAAATATTCAAATTCATATACCTCAGCACTGTTAACAGAAAGGTACTGGATTTAGGTTTTGCCAAATCCATCTGATAATTCTGTGAACTCTTTAAATGTAGTGTTATAGAATGTAGAAACCTCCACATTATGTGTTTATTGTACAGGATTAGAGAGCTCAAGATGGTCAGCATTTCACTTATTGTACCTTCCTTTCACAAGTCTAGCAGTAATACTACAAAAGATACATTATCCCACCAATTGCTACATATACTGTAGGAGTATGCATTAACTGGATAACATTGGATAATTTCCTAGTGACTCACTGCTGACTTCCAATCCTCGGAAACGAGCAGCTGATCTGCAGTTTTCCCCTGGTGTTTTGCATTTTGTGTAAATGCGGCTGGTTAGGGAGGTGAGATTGCAGTGCTTTACGTATGTAGCAATATAGAAAATGTAATTAGGTGTGATCATTGTTTTATATAATGATTTAAAGTTAATAGGCATAGTTGGAGGCTTGTTAACTCTAAAAAAAAAAGAACAGAAAATACATATCGGGGAGATTAGAGCTGGAGCCATAGAGCACTATTGCCTAAGCCATAGGCGATGTAAAGTTGTGAGCTAGTAACAGCATTTCACAGCAGCGACTTCACAATTTCTAATGAAAGGTGACAAATCCCGGGTCTTTTTGTTTTAATAAAGACATTTTTTAGTTTTAAAACTTGAGGTTATAAATCATAAAGAAATTCCAAGCCAAAAATATGCATTCACACAATAAAATGGATTTATGCAATGATGCCCAACCTACGGCCCGCGGGCAGGATATGGCCCGCGGATGCAGTGCTGTCCGGCCAACGATGTGGTGCTATCCGGGCCGCAGCCCGAATTCTGAAATCAGAAATGTTGCGTATAAGTGTGAATTCGCCGCCTAAAGACAGTTGCAATAGACTGTTACTGTTGCAGTCTCATCTTTATAATGAGAATATTGTTGCAGTCTTGACTTTACTATGGAAAAATGTTGCAGCTGTTACTTTTAAATTTGTTGCAGTCGCGTTTTTAAAAGTCACGACTTTTGAAGCAGCCTGTGACACGCGTGTAACAATTTTATATGGCTCTCAGGCCAAAAAAGGTTAGGCATCACTGGATTTATGCATTACCGATTGCCATCTTTAGATCTATACAGTGGGTAGCTGCTAAAATGGAAATGAAGGTCACAAGAAGTTCCAAACTGTATAGGCATGTGCAGCTTTGCTTCAAAATGGGCTTTAAAGTGCACCTGTCACCTCAAAGCACTAATACTAATTTGGGTTGTAGTAATGAAATAAACATTTTGTAAAAATATATGTATTAAATATATGTACCTTTATACAGCGTTTCTCTCTGTCATCTTTTCCCTGTCAACCTGCCTTTTCTTTCCTGAGTGTTGGGTGGGCAGGGCTAAATAATGATGGACATTATAGCTCCTCCAATCAAATCCCTTAAATCATGATCTAGCAGGGATCTGATTGGAGGAGCTATAATGTCAATCGTCATCACCCGACCCAGGAAAGAAAAGGCAGGCTGACAGGGAAGACGACAGAGAGAAACGCTGTATAAAGGTACCTTTTTTAAAAAAAAATACATCTATATTTACAAAATGTTTATTTCATTAATACAAACCAAATCAGTATTAGTGTTTTGAGGTGACAGGTGCACTTTAAAGCCCATTTAGAAGCATTATGAACATTATTAACATTATGAATCTACCGGTACTCATTTTTTAACCTTTAGAATAAAACACAATATCATAGAGCTAAAAATCTGGAAGACTTCCATGTATCTTTGTGTGTTAACGCCTACCACTGTGTCACTAATATTTGCAAATTTGGGAGTCTTTAAAATGTTACCAGATTTAAAACACCATTTGCATACACGGTAAACAAACATCTACAAACATTTTGTTTTGGGGATCCAACTAAGAATAAATCTAATTAGATCTTCTAGTCTAGAGGTTGGAAATCTTCACATGCTATATTATCAGGTTGACAATAACTGAGAACAAGAAACTATCTGTCTAAATGTAAGATTAAATTAAAAAAAAAAGTGAACTGTGGGAATACATTCTCAAGTGAGGTTGAAAATAGCAAATATTGAGTGTGACCAGTCCAATATCTCAAAGGAAAACGATGTACTGGAAAAGATGGTTTCATGTTACATTTATAGACACATCTTTGAACTACTGGAATATGGTCAGTAAAGGGTTTTAGAGTCACTGGTTTCGGTGTTATGATAAAGTAAAATGTCAACAGTGTCAACTGCTCCACTAGGCAGACTTGATAATCCAACAGTTTTTCTTTTCCCGATGACAAATTCTATGGTTCTGTGTGGTTAAGAAGACAGTCAAATAACCATAGGAGGAGACACCATTCCTGGTAGGATTTATGAAGTGATTTACTGCTCACAGAGGTGTACCAGCTCAATGACAGGAGCACTGGAGATTTGAAGATTATTAGGAACTTAGGGGTTACTTTCTAAAGTTCGAATTGTCTTGTAAAAGGTGTGAATTCGCCAGCTAAAGACAGCTAATTTTTAGACCAATAATTTACAGCTCTGTATTTCCAAGAAGACGTGATTCAGCAAGTATTACTAACAATACAGTAAAACATTATCAGGGAATTCATTTGCCGGTGCAAACTTTACAGAGGTCTAGTTACCAATAGAATCCAATCAGAAGTTATCCGTTATTATTCTTGCTTCCTTATACCAGAGAATGCCGATTTCTGATTGGTTGCTACATGGTTGCTACGTGTTACTAGACCTCTGTAAATGATTACCCCTGTTTATGAATTCCCCTGTAAGAATATGGCTGGTTTAAATCCATCTTTTTGTAGTTTAGACTAGCATGGTAAAACCACACAAAGGTAGCTTTACTCAAAAGCAAAGGGCTCTATAATATTATCTATAGGAAGCCAGTGAATTATCTTTCCCCATAAGTGACTAAAACTACATTCCAGCTTTAAAAAAAGGTAACCCCTATGCAGCCTCCTGCACGAAAAAAAACTGATCCACACTCCTATCAAGCTTTATCAGAGCAAGGCTTATTTACTCAAAACTAATTAAACGTTTATATCACTCAAAGAAGAAATAATGTACCCTGAGCTACTACATTATGTAGGGTCTGCCAGCCTAAACCACTATATTATAAAACAGCAAATCAGTACCTTTGGGTTGAAGTGCTATCTCTCACAGCTGCCATATTGGATACTAATGAATATGCTAATTAACCTTGACACTTCATCCCACAGAGTCTGAATGGTCCAAGAATGATGTATTAAACTGTATATATCAATGAGGCATACACACATGCTCTCTATAAGCCAGTGCCCAGGACACCAGCTTTCTCGCTGGGAGGTGGAGCTAAATTACTACAATAGCTGTCATGTACATGTGAAATTATGCATGCTATTGAAGCAAAACTAATCATGTAGGCAGCTTAGAAGGGAAAGAGTGTGGGTTTATTGAGCAGCTGGCATATAGGAGACTTTAGACAAGCAAACCTAAGAAACAAGAAACTTTAACTAAACAGCTATTAATACTATTCTCAAATTAAAACATTCCCATAACTATATAGACATTGCATTAATATTGCTGTGAAGTGTAAGATGCTGTTATAAAACTTTATAAACAGGCAATATTTTGCTTAGCAATGCTTTAGGTTAAGCAATTCTAGTTGGAGTATCTTTCCAATGGGATTACTTACAAGCACTCTGCAGGAAAATCTCTTTCCTAAAGATGAGATCTGTACCTTAAACATAGTCGATAATAATAATACCTGGACCTTAAATATATTTAATACTTATCAGCTTCTAAGAGGTTTCTATACATATTTGAAAATATTTCAAAAAGTTGTAATTTTCGATATTTCGTCCCTTTAATTAATATCCATCACCTGAAAGTCATCATAATAGACCTCAGGGATATTAAATAATACTTACCTCTCTTAGAAAGTGATGAAAGGATTGATACTGTACATGACATCCACGCCAATTTGACTTGGATATAATTTTTCAGTTCAACAAATCACCATTAGATATACATCACACCTTCTCATCTCAGCTCTGAACTCAATCTGCAGTCACTGTGGCCAAAAATTAAATATTGTGCCTGCACAACTAAGCCCACAGAGTCTGTTTGAGATGATTAAAGACAGAATGAACCTGTCTACTGTAATTTCAAAAATATATAGAAAAAAAAAAAAAACACAATAAAAAAATGCATTACTTCCTGCTTGGAATGTTTCAGTCTGTGTTCCTACATGGGCCAAGTTAAAGACTGCCAATAATGAATAAGAGAATAAGAACATAATGTTTTGGGTGGTCTGAGCCTCCCCTTTGCAAATGTACGTTCGATGTACATGATTCTTTTAGTTAAAGGAAAACTATAGTCAGCTAACATCTTTACATATGCATTACTATACCTTAGTGAGAGGAGTTTCTCCCCAGTAGTTGTTTCATGTAATGCAGAATGATTGAGTAGGCAGCACTAATAAACTCCTGTACCAGGAAATGTGTGTGTGACTAGATTTTAATTCCTACATAATTCAAACCATCATTACAAGCAAAAACTGATTATTAAACTGTGTTTATTGTGCAAAGAGGTAACAGCATGACTGTGTTGCTACCTAATATCAGGTATCTTTGATACTCAAGTTTGCAATTAAACACATCACATGTTTCCAAATTACTACTAGTCCATTCATTTACATTAGATCACCGCATCCACTATTTAAACCCATCTGTCTTAGGTAACCCATGTCTAAACTTATTTATGATGTGTCATTTCCGCTTAACCTTAATTTCTGGATTGCCTTGCCATGTTTCACCTTGGACCCAGTTATTGGCTATAAACTTTAGCACCTGTCCTGCCCACTGGCTAATAACTAAATTTGCAGATGTCATGCACATTTCCAGGATTTTGGCCCAATGCAAGAATTCCTGGGGTCCTAAATAAGTATTGATGAACATTGGTTTAGGTAGGGCTCCCAAAATATCATTTAAGAATCTACTACAGTCACCTACTCATGAAAGAGTCCTTGAAACACAAGCATTCCCCTTGATCACAAAGATTATATACATCCCCTGCATTGTAGCCTTGAATGGATTTTATCTCCTTTTTTACTGGGGAAAATGTGTTGTAAAGTTGTTCCTAAGGTGTTGTATTTTCTGACAGATGCTATATTTAAATATATTCTCTTTTCAAATATTAAGTATTTACTTGCTGCTGTAATAGACAGATATAGAATGATAATGACTTGTTGTAATATAGATAATAGCAATGGCATAATTTGAAATAATGTATGTTTTTCCCACTTTATATATCCATTTTTTATTTCTCTGTAATTCTGAACTGCTTATTGTTCTGTCCATTGATATGGTGCTGGCAACACTCCAGCTTTCTAAATGACAAAACTAATCATCTCAAAGTGTTAAAGGAAATATCAGAATATCTCAGTGTCTCTAGCAGAGATGCCCAGTATTATCAAGGCTAAAGTCTAGGCTAAAGTCTCTATGGAACGAACCGTGAGCTGTTATTTAGAATCGGTGCGATGTGACCAGATACAGAATTTCTAGACAGTTAGCTCATATGAGTAAGACAAAAACTTCAGTTTAGCAGAAAGGGATGATTTATTCCAGATTTCGTACACCTTCCAGACAATGTAATATAAAGAGGAATAATCCCTTTGTATATCTGGGACATACTTCTGAAAGATATTGCTAATGATCCTTTGTTATCATTTTCGCTCAGGTACATTACAAGTTGCTTTCCTCATGAAACTTACTTATCTCCCCACTTCATCAAAATACCATCAATCATTATGACTTCTGCCGGCAGCCGCATTAATTAAAGGGGACAATGACAAGAACAGTAACAATTCCTATCAAGCGTCCAGTTTAATCTCCTATCAAATGGCAAATAAAATATGTTTTGCTGTTATCATGGTAACTAAATGTGGTAAATGGTGACACTTTTATATACCACTGATGTAATTTAATAAATTCCCCCTACAGTGTAATTTCTAAAACCAATTATTAGGAACTGTTTTAATTTCTTAAAGGAACAATATGCATTCCACACTATTTTTATATCTCTTTTAAGTCTAACTTTATTAATAAAATATACAGCGTGCACAAGCTTTTGACCCTTAAGAATTGAGGACAGTTATAAATTACATTTAAAGGAACAGTATGGCCAACAAAAATTTTTTATTTATGTTAATTACTAACTTTTATTAAATGAATTTATTAATTTAAAAAAAAAAAAATTTCTTACCTTCAAAGAAGTGCTGTACAGTTCTTCCGTGTTGCAGACTCCATTTTCAGTCTCTGCCGGCGACTCTACGGCGTCCTGATTCAATCGATCCCTCTTGTGCAGCCCTCTTCAGCCACACTGATAATGAAGCCCCGCACTAGCATTTCCTATGTCACATGGGAGAGCATGTGATCATCTCGTCCTCCCTTGTTGACGTGCATGCTCTCCCATGTGACACAGGAAATGCTAATGTGCGGCTTCACTATCAGCACAGCTGGAGAAGACTGCGCATCCTAGAAGGATCGGGTGAATCAGAGTTGCCAGCAAAGACTGAAAATGGAGTGGGTTATTCACTAAAGTGAGAACTCGACTGTCGAATTCTCAAACTGCGGATTCCCTTAGCACAGCGGTTCTCAACCTGTGGGCCGTCCCACGGGGGTCGAGAACCGCCTCCGACTCCCGGAAGTGCCGCAGGAACCCTT
>WMED01003942.1:0-20522 GCA_019650415.1 Pipa parva
GCGAAGACCAGAGATCTCTTAGATTCCGCGCCTTGCAGCATACCTAAGCCAAACTTCAAGATAGTACAGAGGGTCCACACTTTCCATCCGTGACACTGCCAAACAATTCAATAGGATCATCAACAGAGCAAGATGGGGGAAAACTTATAGTTGTTAGTGAAAATAAGGGCGGCTATATTGTATTGGTCACTGATTTCTTTTTTTTTTTTTTTTTGGGAGGGGGAAACATTTATTTGTAAAATTTTTAATTGTTTGTTTATTCTTACTTTAGCAAATAAAAATAAATGAAATGCTAAATTTTTTGTTTTCATTTAGTTGCATATAAATTATTCACACTAATAGTTGTCCCATAATGATGCACATACAGATATTCTTCTAGGAAAGCCGAAACCTCACATTCACTTTTCTTAAATATTCAGGTTTGAGGATTTATTAACACTTTGGATTGGCCGACAACATGGCAGTAATTTAATAATGAAATAAATCCTCAAAAATACAAATTGCCTAATGATTCTGATTGGAGGTGGATTAAAACACAGTGGTTAGTACCCAACCTTCCTCCGAGGTTGGCTCTAGGGTGCCATGTACTTAATCTGGTTCTGATTGGGAATGTATGTATGTATAATTTTATTTATAAAGCTCCACAAATTTACACAGCGATGTACAAATCAGCGATACAAGTACAATACAAACAAGAGAAAAGTGCATAAAACAATACAAGTAAAATATTACAAGGTACATCAAATTAAGTGCTAGGTTGTGATTGACACAAGAGGTTGGAGGTCCCTGCCCCAAGGAGCTTGCAATCTAAATTAATCTAAGTGAATGTTTCTATCTCCCCGCAGTGCAGTACCATACTACTGAAATTATAAACAATTCAGAGATTCAATAGAATAATTAAAAAGGGGCCTGGGTGTCTTATTTTGAGTGTAATAATAATATTAGTTATTGGCACTAGTTAACTGGAGGTGGGTAGGATCATTAGCTTTTTCCTTCCTATGGATCAACATTTTTCATAATATACTGAACTGGATGGACTTGTGCCTTTTTTGGATTTATAATCCAAAAATAATGCTTATAACAAATGTATTATTATAATATGCTACTCTTTTCCCTTATGTTACATATTGCCCAGTAGCTCATCATTAATGTCAATGGAAGAAGAAAAGCAGTACAAACAGATATGTATTATAACTAATGTGCTATTTATTTAGTGCATCATGACATGGTTTGGGGCATACTTTCTCAAAGGATAAAGGAGAAAAGGCATGCATACCCGAAAGATGTCATGATGCACTAAATCAGTGGTTCTCAAACTTTTCCTATCATTCCCCACCTGAGAAGAAGGGGGATTTCCGCACCCCACTTAACTAGACAAGCGACTTGTCAGAAAGTAGCACCGATTTCCATATAGGAAAAACAAATGCACAAATTTATAGCAATGGAAATCACATTCTATTTGTTACACTGTCGTTAACTTTAAATAGCCCAGACATGATCTTTCATTAAACTCCAATACACTTAATTAAACACATTCAACAATAAACTCCTAAAAATAAAATAAATCTTTTTTTTTCTCTGAAACCCCCTAGTCTGGGAATGAAATAAATGTATTGCATTGAAATAACTTATTAGATTAGCAGTGCCGGAGTTGTCTGTAAGAAGAAACACATGATAAAACTTTATGGCACAGATAAGCAGACACGTACCTGGCAGAGAAGCAGGTTAATATTACAGTAGGAAGCGGAGATTATAATCCTGTATAAATCAGAGCAGTGTTATTTTAGAGGTGTGCAATACAATGATCAGGTCCGCCCATTTCACCTCAATTATAGCTCCTCACTGGCTTTGAAGTATCACCGTGTCCCAGCCCACCAATCAGCCGAACCGCTGAGCCACTCAGGCCCGCTGCCTTGTGATGTCATCCCCAAAGCCAGGATGGCCCCTCCCACTCCCCAGCTAGCAGACTGGGACCAGAAGGGGTGGGGGTAGCCATTACAATGACATTTCCCCAGTGGCTCACCCCATTCTTTTACTAGTTACCTTCTATTTCGCCAGCGAGCTGCACACTGTTTGCTTCATTGCTTCATCCTCCCGGAAGTCCTCTGCCGACATTTGGAACTTCTGGGCTTGGAACTTCCTTGTGCCCCACCTGCAATACCTATGCGCCCCACACTTTGAGAAACACTGCACTAAATAAATATCACATTAGTTATACTACATAATCTGTTTGTACTGCTTTTCTTCTTCAGTTTACATTATATGTATGTATATAGGTTGATGCATTCAAAGCAGTAACCTTCATTTTTTTCTGTACATTTTATTTTTGTTAGAACATTCACTTTCATAAAAGACAAGGTGTGTTTTCTCAACATTGTCCTTCTAAGTTACAAACATAATTATTCATATGTTCACTTTGTTAGTTTTACTTCTTTTTCTCCTTCCCTCTTACATGCCGATAGAATGAACAGATTTAGGTTTACATAACTGTATTTACAAATCTTTGCTTTGATCATGTTGTAATACAGAAAAAAAACATCAATAACAACGAAACATGCTAAAATAAAAGATAATTAACATGCTAAAATAAAAGATAAAAAACATGCTAAAATAAAAGATAAAAAACATGCTAAAATAAAAGATAAAAAACATGCTAAAATAAAAGATAAAAACATGAAACTAGAGAACAATTTGAGGACCTGTGAGCTGAGCAATTCTGACTGCTTTGTAACTTGAGCTTTATCAACTCTGCCCTTCTGTGCTTCCTTTTTGTACTTTTTGTCCTTCTATAATGAAATAATTCCTATAGAGTCTGTACAGGGCGAAATTTATTAAAATCGGAAATTACTGATATTGCGATAGTGATATTTCAGCCGAAATCAATGGTGTGGTCGAAATTCGATATCGCAATATCAGTAGTATCAATGGTATCGATATTGGGATATCGGTAAATTTCCGGTATCGATATTGGGATATCGGTAAATTTCCGGTATCGATATTGGGATATCGGTAAATTTCCAGTATCGATGGTAGCGATATTGCGATATCAGTACAACCTGTTCAATATAGCAATATCAGTAATTTCCAATCTTAATAAATTTCGTGTGTGTGTTTTTCGCACTAATTTGTTTGCGTTAGTGTTTTCTGTAATAATTTTCCTTTCCTTTTTTTCCTTGGGTTAGTTTTTCCCCTTGCTGGAGGGAGTTAAAGGTGTTTTTCAGGTTTGGTATTAATTCTTTTTGGACTATTTTACAGTAAGCAGTGACCTTCTGAAACTACAGCAGCTGTGTGGAAGTAGGATCCTCTTTCCTATTGATATATTATATTTCATCATTAATATCACATACAGTAGGTCTCAGTAGCTTATTGACTCCATTAAACTATGCATTAACCTATGTTAACCTAGTTACAAAATTGATGTTATCCTCTGTTTCACAACCTATAAAGTACTACAGTCCTTGATTAATATCAGGTTTGGCAGTTGAACCCATAAATCCGAAGTGGTTGCACTTGCAGTTAAATATACTAGTCCTGATGCATGTATCCCATGTTATATTATAGAATGGGTTCTACCTGCAGTGATATATTTAGCCCAGGGGTGGCGAACCTTTTTGGAGCAGAGTGCCAAAAAGGTGACGTCACCCACGAGCGTGTCGTCCGAAGTGCCGGCGCTGGTGAGTGACGTCATCACGCCAGTGCCGGGGGAGAAGCGCACACGCATCGGGGGAGGAGAACTACCCTGCTCGTGTGTGCTTCTTCAGTGCAGACCACGGATTCCTGCCTGAAAACTGTCAGATCGGGTCCGTGGCCTGTACTGAAGACAGGGTTTGGTGATAGCTTGTGTGCCAACAGAGAGGGCTCTGCGTGCCCTCTCTGGCACGCGTGCCATAGGTTTGCCATCCCTGATTTAGCCCATCCCTTGGCAGATTGTAGTCAAGATAAATGGGACTGCATTCAGATCTCCAGAGGGAAGGAATCTCTTAGAGGGAATGCAATTCGTAATCCTACACTGCTTAAGGTAGATTTAAAAAATAATTTGTTTATTGAAAAAGCTACAACAGTACTTTAAATGCTTGCAACGGTAATGATTTGTGACTTCCATCTTTAGCAACACAAATAAAGATGCCAGCATTTTGATACTAGCTTTAAATGTCACCATAAGGGTCTATAATTCACCTATAGGGTGGATATACTAATCTGTAACAGAATACGGCTACACATATTTGCATATCCAGTTAAAATAATCAGATCCCTCACTGGGACAAAGTTAATGTTGTCTGCCAATGACTGTATATATGCTGTAATGCAGTTCATCTACAGACTAGACTTACCAGCCATGGCCAATAAAGATCTGGTCGAGATTGTTAATTGGTAAAGTCACACTAACCTGGCCTGTAACACATCACCATACCTCAAGAGACTACCATTAGAAAAATGATTTACACTTTTAAAGCGAATGTAAACCCTGTCTATAAAGAAAGCAATATCAAGCAATATAGCAATTAAGAATCTCCTGACTCATCTCTTAATTCAGCAGAGCTCAATGTCCCCGTCACTGCTTTGTTCCTCTGAAGAATTTCTCTGCTGTGTGTAGCCATGCCCCCTCCTTTCCCTGACTTCCTCTCTCCATAGACAATTGCAGAGGCAGTTGAACTATGGTCAGGGCATGTTCAGGGTTAGAAACAGGCTTTGTAGATAAGGAGAATGGAAAGGGATTATACACAAGAACAGCTCTCTGGATAGTGAGTGGTCACTTAGGGGTGGGGCTTATCAGCACTATACAGAAGATCTGCGCAGCAACTTTATTTGTGGCCTGCCCAAACCCAGACATATGCGCACAGACACCCTGAGTTCACAGACTGTTAAAGGAGGCGACGGAGCAGGAGGAGAGAAAAGCCTGGGGCCGCATAGAACACCGGCACTTTTCCACTGAGACAGCAGCAGCGGAGGTGACCCAAAGGAGACAGGAACAGCACCAACAGGGAGAGGTTAGCGAAGATGTTCAAATGAATTAGAAAATTGAAAACTTGCATGTGTATTTTATTACTATATTGTTGGGGTGATTTGGGGGAAATGGGGCAAGTGGGGCTCGGAAATTCCCCTTCTTCTCAGGTGCGGAATGATAGAAAAAGTTTGAGAACCGCTGTTCTATTTTAATTAACATAAGCTTCTTACTGCTACACTATTTTAAAAGATACCCAACATGTATTTTTTTTTAATATTATTCTTATAAGAATGACCAGATCTTATAATAAAGGCTGACCAAAGTACATTAACAACTAAAACAACTAAACTAACATTTTAGAAAACCTTTTCTTTATGTATTAAACGTGCTCTAAAATGTTTAGTATAGTTATTCACAAGCTCATCAATAATGGAAAATGGAACAGCAAGTCGCGCATACAGCAAACTGCCTTTTATTGAAAATAAAGCACACACAAAAAAACAAAATGGCTTACTGAACGATGACACTAAGGTGCTTCTTCATGAAAGTCCAAACAGTAGCATAACCGTATTCACATTCATTCACCACTTCCCAGTCTTTGCATTTATATAGTAAACTCGGCGATGTGCCAAATTCACATCTAATTCTCATGCTTGCAACAGTTGTGGACTTACAGAGCACTTTGCACCACTTTGCATGCACGGGCACTGGTAATTTGCCAGTTTATCAAGAGTCAGAGTCTGTCGCAACAGCAAATTCATCAAGGCATACTGTGCCGCATTCACCAGTTTTACCTTGGCCGATTAAAGTGTCAAATTATGGGGTCGATGGCAGAGCTGCTACTGTACCACTGACTACACCACATTACCCAAGAGAAAGCTAGTGACGCCATTCACTAAGATTTTCCTCTATTTAGTGAATAAGGAGTAGAGAGTTCACAACTATCAGAGCGTAGCAACCTAAAGTGATAAGAATTTGCCTTGGACAGTTGAATTCTCACTTTGGTGAATAAGCTCCTAAAAACAGGTATGGTAACACCACTAGCTTTTAAAAGGATAGGCCATCCCTCATTTTAGGTATCATTTTCTTCATGTAAAAATACAAAAAAAATTTTCTTTTTATGTTTACACAGTATGTGTTAAACACAGTGAAATTCCTATAGATTTACATTAATATAAGATTGATTGTACTCACCCACTGCAACCCAAGTCACACATAACATAAGCCCACAACTATCTTATACCTCACTACGCTAGAGCATCAATACTTTTTACTCGCTAAACCATTTTGGAACTATGCCGCATACAGACATTTGTTTTTAAGTACTTTAAAGTATACTCTCATATGTACCCCCAAATATTTGAATATTTGACAGCGCATTCACTATAAATGCTTTTGCATGAGTGCAAACAGCTGTTATGTGTTTGGAAGGTGAAATACTGAGAGAAACTATTATATCACCATAAAGGGCAGCATGACAATGATTTGTAATGTCAGGCTTCATTTCAGAGGCTTGTGCCTCTCACAGTAAGAAATCAGTGTTGTGGAGTCTTTTTTAAGGACAAAACAAGTGATCTTTGGGTTGTGGATCACTCTGTAAGGCAGTTTTGTTTAATATAAAATACTGTCAAGGTTAGCACTGTAGTACCGGACACATACACACTGTCAAGGCTTCAAACATCCGTCTCACTTCACGGCATCAAATTCTGTGCATGGTGGGGGAGGTAGGAATAGACACACTAATATTACTTTAATACCATACACTGCAGTAACCGAGATAAAAAAAAGACATTGCCATGAACTGTACATTATATTTCCTTTTGGCTTCATTGACTAGTGGAGCTATGAATGAAACCATCAGGGACTAGTGTTCTTTTTTCAGTTTCTATAAGTCTTCAGGTCTTATGGTCATGGACAGATCTTGCTCTCTGTTGCTCCTGCTTCTGTTTCAGGGCTTGCATTGCTCTACGATAGAGATCTGTTTGAAAGGAAGAATAGTGAGTGCCGCGACTTACACTGTCTCGCAATGATATGTTTTTCACAGGGGAAGATAGGTTCTGTATGGGTACTTTAAACATGTGTCAAAATAACAGACTTATAAAATCAAAGTAATCATAAATGAGTTGGATTATAATGGCCACCAAAATAAATATAGGTGCTTCCTCACTGAAATAGGCAAATAACATCCCACTGTATTCAGGAGTCTATACAACACTGGCTCTGCCCAGATGTCCTAGGTTTTAGAATGGGAGAACATGAAGGGATTTAAATCAGGAACTCCAGCAGATACTTATCTATACTGTAAGTCACTGGGGCCCTGCCTGCTCTAAGGCTCAGGGTCTAGTCAGTTAGATGAGCATCACCTTAACCACTTGATATTTTACAAGTAAAAGTGGGTAATGTGATGCTGGCTTCATCAATTAGGAAGACTGTTAAAAAGCCAATATCCTTGATCTCTGCGTCTACCAATATGTTTGCCAATATGAGATTTATGTAACAGTCTAGGGAGTGAAGCAAGATTTTGGAGCCAATAAAGTATGTTAAAGGATTCACGTTCTTGGGTTGCAGTGTGTTAACCCTTAGGCTATGTATAAATTTGTGTCCCATCAAGCATTTAGCTGGGGCAATGCAAATCAACTACATTTACACTTTTTTGCTTGAGCCCTGAGGATCTTTACACAGAGGTGCAACTTTGCTGGACAAAGAGAGCTAAGCAGTATATGCATGGAACATTACACTGACTTGCTTTTCCTTGCACCTGAATACATGATAACCCAGCCCTTAAAACATCTTGTTCTCTCACCAAATGTATTAGTCATGTCTGCTGTGCTGGCTCCAGCCTCCTGTGACTTCATCTGGTTCTTCAGATTATGTTTTCCCCTTTTTTTTCTCTTTCTAATGACTAGATATACAAGAAAGAAAGAAAGAAAAAAAACAAACAGGTTCAGTGGTCTGCAGTGTTGCAATGGAATGCTACGAGAGCACATTTAGTTATGCAACTTGTTTCTTAACTAGCCAATTGTACTGTAGAGCCCCTAAGAAATATTTTCCAGGATTCAGGTAGAGGACTGGACACTGAATGGCGCTAGCCGCTGCTAACAACATATCCCGTTTTCACCAACATCCTTTAAAGGCCCTTAACTTTCTGCTGCAGAGAGCTAGGGTACTGAGGGGGATATTCACTAAAACTGTCGAATTCACAAGCAGCGGCTTCCCATAGTAAATCCGCAACAATTTCCCCATTGTAAAGTCGCTACAATTTTTTAAAGTTAAGATTGCGACAATTTCCCCATAATAAAGTCGCGACTGCGACAATATTCTCATTATAAAGACGCGACAGCGACAGTAGCAGCCTATTGCAACTGTCTTTATCTGGCGAATTTACACCTATATGCAACAATTCGAACTTTAGTGAATAACCCCCTGAAAGGCCTGCTAACAAATGAAAGAGGCATGGCAATGTCAGTAACATTCCTGACAATTATATAGGAACTGCAGGTATACTGTAAACACAATTACTTGTCATTAGCCTATAATCATGGAGCACCCTTAGGCTAGGTTCACACTAGCGTATTATGCTTAGCAGAAAAGTGAAAAAAAAAGAAAAATAAGCTGAGTGTATTTTTCCTTTGAACTTACCAGCAACAGTGTGAACGCTCCCTCGGCGTTGCCACATCACTTCCTGTGTGGTCGCGTATCATATGCCGGCCAAAATGTGACACACAGTGTTCCGGACCCAGCGTATGCGCATCATACGTTAGTGTGTCTGGAACTGGGTGAGTACCATTGGCTTGTATTTAGCCATATTTTTTTTTTTCACACTTGCGTATTATGCACTGCACATAATACACTAGTGTAAACCTAGCCTAAATCTATTAGGAATACAATATCTGCAATGAGTGCTTTGTTTTAATTAACATGTTTTAATCATGAAATGTATCTCCTATAGCAGGGGTCAGCAACCTATGGCTCTCGAGCCAGATATGGCTCTTTTGATGGCTACATCTGGCTCTTTGACTGTAACGAACGATGCTCACATGCAAGCACCCCTTTTTACAATCTGCCGGCTAATTGCCAGCAAGCACTGTAGAGATAAAGCTCTCTCAGCACTTCTGGGTTGCTAGTCAATCTGGAGTCGCTGACATCACCGCACTTCCAGGTTGCTAGCCAATCCGGAGCCGCTGATGTCACCTATGACGTCAGCGGCTCCGTATTTGAAAGGGCTAAGCAGAGATACACTATATGGCTCTCTCAGCCAAAAAGGTTGCAGACCCCTGCCCTATAGGTTACAAATAAATTAACCCTATATATATTTGTGTATCTTCAGGTCACTTGTAAGATGTCCCCTTGAATATTCTGCTAATTTCTGGGTACCCTTTAATAAAACAGAAATTGTTTACAGGTGGACAACTAAAATGGAGCAAATTATTAATGAATCAAACCAGGTAAAAGACTTCGGGGGCTGAATATTATAATTTAGCAGGTAGGAAGGAGAGAGGTTCAGGAGGTAATCTATTCCAAATACAGAAAAAATACTTGAAGTAGAGGGCACAATATGAAGTTGGGTAGAAGAAGACAAAAGGATAAGATATAAAGAGGGTGATAAAGCAACAGATTTCCACCGTTAGTGGTAAAGACAAATATAGTGACCAGGGATAGATACAAGGACATTTTAAAAGTTATTCCATTGGGCAGACTAAAAGAAACAATGTCATTTTTCTGCCATTAATGTCTATGTTTCTTTAAATACAGAACCTTCTGGATTTTATCTCAGTATGCTACATAAATGTGTTTATGTCCTTGCTGTCAATACATTTATAAGTGTGACTCATTTAAATGTAGTCAGATAAACAACAATTCAAAAAAACTACCGTAATCCTTGATCCCCAAGGACTAGTAAACACACAACTTGATTCCTAAACAGGGTTGTATAGAAGTCTCTGTGAATCAGTGAAAACCTCTGTGTTTTGCCATTCAGTAGACTTCCATAAAATACTAAAATTGTATTATTGTAGAACTATCATACGGAACTGTGATGCATATTCAAAATGTGGTCATGCTAAACATCACTCGGGAATTCATCAACGGGGCAAATGTTACAGAGGTCTACTAACCCATAGCAACCAATCAGCAGTTAGTATACACTGGTCTAAAAGAAACACAACTAATGACAAATGAAACTCTGACTTGTTGGTATGGGTTACTAGACCTCTTTAACGTTTGCCCCCGTTAATAAATTCCCCTCACTGTGTTGTTCTACCTTACCAGTGGCCTGCTCATTTGGCTCTTCCTGTGGCAGGATTACAGTCCTCTGTCCCAAGGGATGGCTATTCTGAGCACCAAAAGATGTCTTATGTTCCCCATTTGACTTCTTTCCTTCCATCTCCTTATAATTCGCATCATCATTGAAGCAGGTCTCCTTGACTTTGACCTTCCTCTTTCTCTTTTTAACTCTTCCCAGATTTTGACTTGTCTATAAGAATAAAATAAGTTATTACGTATTAATAAAGGTTTCTTAAGTAGACGTTTACCTTTCTTTTTATTTTTACTATAGAACTTAATAGTTTTCTTTTCTTCTTTTTTTTTTTCTTTCCAATTTCCTAGTACTACTTTTGGTTTAATCATTTTCCTTGCTTCGTATAAATAAACCGCTAGCGAAAACAGAAATTCCACTGAACTGTGACTGGGCAATGTGATGCGTGTGTTTTCAGCCAATGATGAAACAAGAAAGTCTCTTCTTTAAAAGGAAAAAAATAAATGGTTGATGTCTGCAGCTACCCAGTGGGATGCCAGTGTTAGAATAATCACAAGTAATGGTTAAGACCCATTATATATGGAATACCTTATTATTTCATAAATATGTCATTAAGCCCCTTGTGTTTATAATGTATGTTCTTGTATAGAATATGAATGCTGAACGTAAAGGCAGGTGCACTGATCATTTTTCCGGTCATTTACTGAAACATTATTTTACATTAGTCACACATTACAACTGTATAACCCTTGTTTGCCACCATTATTTTTGCAGTTTTAATTCAGTAGATGTGACTGCTCACATGCAAGCACATTACATTGTCCTAAAAGACACTCACATTCCCATGAGGCATTCTGTTTTAGTACATTTTTACTATTCACGAAGAACTAAAGCTAAAACATAATAAAGACATATCAAATACTTACCTCATAGTAAGTTGAATTGTTGCAGTCACAGCTTGAACTGTGCTGTATTATCACTGCACCGAGGCAGACTTCTCACCTCACTTCACATACAACGCTCTCTTCAACGAACATGATGACATTTGAAGGCTTTAGGACCACTGATTTAACAAGTGGGCGGAGCTTCAGGCTGAATGTTGTATGTGAAGTGCAGTGAGAAGTCTGCCTCGATGCAGTGAAAATACAGCACAGTTCAAGCTGTGACTGCAACAATTCAACTTACTATGAGGTATGTATTTAATAGGTCTTTTTTATTTTTTTATTTTTGTTCTCCTTTCAGTTAATTCCCAATTATCTTTATAGACCTGCATTAAAAAAACATGGGCATTGGATTGGAGCTTTTAAACAGATCCAGTTTACGTGTTTCCTACTAAAATCAGATCGAGCTTACACAGATCATATCAGTCACATGATGCAGTTTCAGATTTTTTAAAGATGTATTTTAATGCTGCTGGAAAAAGATACACACCCATGCAGCCCATGCAGCCCAAATACTAGTGTGAAAAACCCATACATATTGTCAATCAATTATCAAGGTGCAGTGTTAAACAGTGTGTTAATCTCTTTTTCAGACGGCTGAATTTCTTCCTAAACCTCTAATTATACTACCCAGCCCCTAGCAGCCTCTATGCAGGCATACAGGCACAAAACTGCTCCATGTGCTCTTTATCACTGTATACATACTGTGAATAGGTACTTGTAATGTGCAATAAATTGCCAGACCACCAACATTAATAACTCCAGCAGCTATGGCAACCGCCAACAGAACTTTACTAATGGGACAATGGCAAGAACCCTATTACTACACAGGAAGTTTTTTATTTTTATTTTTGGTTTTCTGCCCACATTATCAACTGGTGATTTGACGGCTGTATCTAGTCACATCATTCCCCCTAGTGTGCAGAAGTAGCACTACTGACAAAGCTGGAGTTAGCTAAAAGCAGTGGTTCTCAAACTTTTTCTATCATTCCCTACATGAGAAGAAGGGCAATTTCTGCGCCCCACTTGCTTCATATCCCCCAAATCACCCCAACAATATATATATATATATACAGTATATGTATATGAAATATATATTTCATAAATTCAAAAATACAGAAAATTGGCCTACTAATTAAATTGTATTTTAGTTTCTCACTTTGTGACAGGTAGATGAACAGTCAGGATTCCAGACACAGTATCAGGTAGGCAGCCAGCAGCAGAGACAGGGTACACAAAACAGGTACAGGAGCAGGACTATACTTTATTAATAGAACCCAGGGCACCCAGAGGCACTTTATAATCGGGCACTGAGCCGAACTGACAGGATGCTTATATAGGGAAAGGGTGAGCGAGCGCTGCAATTCTTCTAGGAAGAGGGAGGAAAGTATAGTGCAGGTCACTTAGGTAAAATGTATGAGTAAGTGAAAATCTACTTACAATTTTAAGGTTAGTTTGCGCCTTGGATTACTATGGTGTAATGCCAACCTTCTTTGGTCTTTTAACCAGGATCCGCTTGTTTTTTTATTTAAAATATCCAATAAATGTTTTAAATTATTTATTGGATATTTTAAATAAAAATACTTTTTTACACTCAACAAATTGTAAGTCTCTTAAGACTAAGAAGCATCACCCTGCCAGAGAAACCTGAGAGAGAAAAGGAGAACAATCCGAATTAGGAACCCAAAGTGGGAACCAAGCGGATCCTGGTTAAAAGACCAAAGAAGGTTGGGATTACACCTAGTAATCCAAGGCGCAAACTTACCTTAAAATTGTAAGTAGGTTTTCACTTACTCATACATTTTACCTAAGTGACCTGCACTATACTTTCCTCCCTCTTCCTAGAAGAAGCGCAGCGCTCCCTCAACCTTTCTAAGTACTTTGATGGTCTGTTCATCGGAGAAGCGAGCAGCTGATCTAGGACACCAAGCAATAAAACCAAGTTTGTGTATAAACCATAAAGCACAGGTGCCTAATTACCAAATTGACTTTGACTCCTTATATATGGAAGGAGCCTGTCACATGATCACAACGAACCGCCTCATAAGAGTGTGGCTGCGACCTGCGTGTTCACGTGGCGCAAACGCCGAAGAGAACAGGTGGCGTGCCCAATGCCACAAGAGGACCGGCGCAGGAGCGAATGCCTGGTAAGTACTTTCCTTACATTTCTTCCAATTCCTTGCGCCTCACCTGCAATACCTATGCGCCCCATTAGTGGGGTGCGCCCCACACTTTGAGAAACACTGGCTTAGAGGAACAGTCCGGCTGAAAAAAAAACCACATTTATTTATTTATGCTAATTACCATGATTGCCTGATCTGGACACCGTAGAGTCGCCGACAGTGTTGGAAGATGGAGTTGGAAACATGGAAGTGCTGTATACACAGGTAATAATTTTAACTTTTTTAAAAAATTGATAATAAATTGTATTTAATAACATGGGATAATTAGCATATATAAATAAATGGTTTTATTTTTTTTTTGGTCTTACTGTTCCTTTAAGCTAACTCCAACTTTGTCAGTAGTACAAACCACCAGTTGATAATGTGGGCAGAAAAAAATGTCCTTTATTCCGATTTCTAAAAATTTTATGTAAAACTCATTGCATTAAATATGTATTTTACCCAAAAGAGGATGGATGACATTTTGTTGGCAAAAGTCAATGATAAACAGCTTTCTGCAGGAGAGTTTTCTATCATCTATTGATATATATATGTAAATCTTTTAGAGAAGTAAACACCTTTAATTATTCTTTGTCTGCACTCTCAACTACTGTGCATGCATGCTAATCATTTGGTTTTATGACTAATAGTGGAAGTTTCTAATGATGTATTAATTTATTTTAATTACGTGTACATTCCAAGGCCAGGAAAATCTGCTTTGAAAATATTTCCAGTCTAAAAATATATATTTATATCATCCTGTGTTAGTCACCCACTGAATGGGAGGTAAAAATTGTTTAGGTGAATGTACGTAATATGTATGATATGTAACACCTATGTACTGGCAGCATTGCATCTTCCCATATAAATACATAAGTTTTAATTTACTTTGGATTCATTTAGGTACCTATTCACAGGACTGTATCTAAGTGGGAATTCCACCCTAGGCACTATCACCACTACCACGCCACTACCACAACAGCCCCCTGATACTTACAGCCACATATGAAGCTCTCCGCTGCACTGCCCCCACCTCCCCAAAAGGTACTGCCCTAGGAACTGGCAATAATTGCTATAATTAGATCTTTAAAAATATATATTTTTGCAAACAAAAAGTACTGCGTCTGCTCTAAAACAGAAAGACTTACTTTTACACCAGCAAAACTCTGCCCTATTTAAGGCTATTTTCACACAAGCGTATGATGCTCAGCGCATAATACTCTAGTATGAAAAAAAAAAATACGGCTCAATGCAAGCTGATGGTATTTACCTAGTTCTGGACACACTAGCGTATAATGCACATATGCTAGGTCCGGAACGCCGTGTGTCATATTTTGGCCAGCGTATTATACACTGCGCCCAAAATGTGACCACACAGGAAGTGATGTGAAGGGAGCGTTCACACTCTCGCTGGTAAGTTCAAAACAAAAATACGCTCGGCATATTTTTCTTTTTTTTTTTCCTTCAAACTAGCGTATTATGGGCTGAACATAATACGTTCCTGTGAATATAGCCTCTCTCAGTTTCTCTAGGAGAAGATTAAAGCGATATAACAATAAGTCAGATGCTAACCACAGGGGTACAAACACAGTGTATTAGAGAAATATTTACTTTGTGATAAACCAGAGCAGACTGGCTTAACAGAGGGTCAGATAAAAGCAATATAACAATAGGTCAGCAGGTAACAGCAGGGGTACAAACATTAAAAATAAACAATGCATTACATAATATTTGTATGGAGATTAACCAAGGTCAACTGTCATAACATAGATAAGAGGATCCCCCAGTGGGCTCAAGACTTCGCCCAAAACACATGGTGGGTCTAGAGTAAGCAGATGATGAGGTGCTGCTGAGCGATATTCTGGGATATGTATGTATATGTATTAATGAATAACTGTATTTATAACGCTCTACTAAGTTATGTAGCGCTGTACAGGTTAGTAATATAAATATAGTACAGACATGGGAAAAATGCTTAACTTTGTTCAAGTGAAATCAATTACAAGTGGAAAATCATGATGATACATCACTTTCAGTTCCAAGCAGTGACTGAAAAAAGAAGATGGAGTTCCCTGCCTCATAGTGCTTACAATCTAAATGGGAGGGAAACTTCCATACATAGATAGGAAAGTAATAAGAGCTGTAACAAAGTGCTGGGTCATTGGTGTATAAATACCAATCATGAGCATTAATAGCTACTTAAAGTGCACCTGTCACCTCAAAACTAATACTAAATTAGATTCTACTGATGAAATAAACATTATGTAAATATATTTGTATTTTAAAAAATGTACCTTTATACAGCATTTCTCTCTGTCATCTTCCCTGTCAGCCTGACTTTTCTTTCAGGAGTCATGTTGGGGGGACTAAATGATGATTGACATTAAAGCTCCTCCAATCAGGTCCCTTAAATCACAATCTAGCAGGGATCTGATTTCTGGAGTTATAATGTACACTTTAAAAATAAAATCTATATATAATATAATATATACATTGCTAGGGCTTCAAGAGGTAGGATTTCAATTTAGCATTGAAAGTTCAGAGGGTGTTTAAAGTATAGAAGTATAGGTAAAGTATAGCATTCCAGAGATACAGGGCAGCAAGAGAGAAGGATTTAAGACAAGAAAGAGCAATATTGGTGTGTGGCATGCAAAGCTGATTGCTTTGCGAGGGAACAGAGTAGATGACTCAGAACATATGGAGAGACATGTAAAGAAATCTAGGGAGGGGAAACGGAATGAAATGCCTTCAATTTCAAAAGGGGGACACTGTAAATAATTTTTTGTAATTGTAGAGCCATTGAACAGAGAGCTGCTGGGAGAAAGGCTGTTCCTTCTTGGGTTGAAGAAGAGAGAATTCTGTCAGCAGAATTTAGAATAGACTGGAGTGGGGAGAGGTGGGAAGCTGGAAGGTCAGATAGAAGGGCAATATTACAAAGGAAAGAAATCAACAATTTTTAGCAGAGGTAGCAATGTGCCTAGAAAAGGGGAGAGTAGAGTCAAACTTCACCCCAGCAATGTATTCATCATTGTTTATGATTGTGCTGTGGTGCATGAAAAAAACTGCAACTATTGTAAGTAGTATAGTAGTAGTAGTAGTGTAGTGTCTATTAAAATCACAAAGTATCCCCAAATTGCTACCCTATAAGCAGTGATTCTGGACATGTGTCACATTCAGCTCTCATTACACTAATAGACCAGATGGTATGGATGGTATGATTTTTTTTGGGGGGAAGGGAGGGTTAGGATTTTTATTTACATCTCCATGCCCATAAGTTGTTGAAATAATAATAAATACAATAATATCTCTTGTGGATTTTCTTTTCTTATGTGGTGAAAAATTAATTAGAGGTGTGAAGACGGCAACACAGATATTAAAGAGTTATGGATCTGTAGAAAGTTTTAGGGGGTTATTCACGAGAGTCCAAATTGTTGCGTAAAGGTGTGAATTCGCTAGCGAAAGACAGCCGTAATAGACTGCTACTATCGCAGTCGTGTCTTTATAATGAGAATATTGTCGTAGTCGCAACTTTATACAATGGGAATATTGTCACAGTCGCAATTTTAAAAATTGTCGCGACTTTACAATACGGAAATTGTAATGTCGCAGTCAAGGATTTGCTATGGGAATCCACTGTTTGAGAATTCCACAGTCAAATTTGCACCTTGGTGAATAACCCCCTTAGACAGCTGAAAGGGCTAGTCTAAGTTATTTATTGAAGTTTAAGCCTTTTGCAATCATACCTGAGCCAATATATTCTGGATGGGTTTCAGAGATTTCTTCTTGTCCCCTGGGAATGATTTGTACTCAACAAGATCTGTGATGTTGTCTTGGGAAATGTCGTTATCAGGTAATATTCTGCAGATATAAGAAAAGAGAAGATGTGATTTTTCAGTGACAAGAGCTGGCTGGGTCTAGTTATAATAACTAACTATAATAGTTAATTTCCTGTCACCTGCCATCTTGTGTTCTGAGTATAGATCTCTGATTTAAGAATCTACCATTTTTCTCCTCAGTAAATTCTTGTAGCACACGGGCACTGAGGATTGGATAGCTGAGGCTGACAGATCTAAGAATCCACCTAAGACCATTTAGTATTGCCCAGTCATGTTGGGAGCTGAAATCTGTCCCTGCGGAGCATGGCTCCTAAAATAGAAATATATCTTTAGATACAAAATAAAGCTGAAGAAGATTTTAATACAACTGGAGATTTATGCATAAACAGTTATATTATTACTTATTACAAAATAAATAAAATGTGTAAAATAACTTTACATATTTTAAAAATAAAATGCCTTTTTTTTTTTTTGCCCTTTTATGTGTGTCAGGGATGTTTACTATGAGAAAGGAAGTCTAAAATAGAAACCAAATATTTGTTCCTAAGATGGTAGGTCGATTTTTTTTTTTTTAATTTAAGTACTTTTATTATGAAGATAGTTCAATTTTTGCCACATAGGATAATTTACAAAATAATAAGCTTTTGATTCATTTTTAAAAAGGTATTTGTGTGTGTGTGTGTGTATTCAGCTGGTTCCTTCCATAAATATCATTAGAATACAGAGGGTTATTATTTAACAATAAAGAAACATGAAGCTACATTGGTAACCTTCAGCTCCACATTGTAGATTGCAAATAAAGGCTTCAAAAATATAATAATGAGTCATTTTCCTTTAATCCTTAACCAAATTAATCCTGTACAGATTGACTAGGGTTGACTATACGTAGATAAATTAGTTCAACAAAAATGTCTTAACCTTCTAGTGTATGGAAGATAATTGATTAAAAGTAAACTAAATGACTACTTTCATTGGTCCCTAAATAGTGTCCCATTCACCAATCCACAATGATATTTTCAGGCTACAGTGATGCAAACAATAGTTATTAAAGTTCTCTGACTTGCCTGATAGATTATGTAGCTGGCAACCTACTGCTATTAAGCTAGGAACACATGCAGAGATACAGTGGGGTTTATTCATCAAAGTCCCAACTGTCGCAGAAAATGCCTATATTCACGTCCATTCGTGACTTCTTCAACTCCGTTTATTCAACAATCTCTGAAATGTGATGAATTTGCAATCAATTCTGACTTATGGAGCTCTTCGCATCAATTTGCGTGCGTGTGCACCGGTAATTTGGCCATTCAGCATGCAACGGAGTCTGTTGAAGGAGCAGATTCTGCAGTGTGTACTGCTCCGACTTAACCTGTTTGCCTTCGACAGATCAGAGTGGCGAATTGAGGGCTTTGATGGCAGGGCTACACTGCTGCGTAAGGCAACTATTCCTTCAAAACTGACAATGGCAACTGTGACTAAATCAGTCTACTGCTAAACATGAACTAGGCACAAGGTGACATATAAAAATAAGTATTTTTCACTTATTTACAGTTAGTGGGATATGACGAGACTGATGTCACTGCCCTTCACTGGACGAGTTCTCCTCACTCCACATGACTTTTCAGGCTACTATTGTGCGACTGGCTATGCCGCACTATGCATGCGACAGAGTCTGTCGCTCTCCGCTGCTTCATGAATAAGGAGAAGAGAATTTGCGACTTCCTAAACGTATTGACGTGAACAGACGTGGAGACACTATGCAAGGCGAATTTGGACTTTGATGAATAACCCCCACAGTCATTTTAGCTGATTGACTGGATTATTAGTAAATTTGGCTACACAATTTTCCAATTTTTCTGAGAGAGAGCGGTATGATGTCTGCACAGATTCACTTCCATGACTGATCTATAAATATTAAATACAAATCTCTTCCGGCACACAGGTGGTTGTTTTTTTTTCCACTACACATGGAATGATTGCTTCCTGACAGCCAGACATATACAGCTTCTAGTTACAGCATCCAGGGATTTGTTGTTTTCCACTACACATGGAATGATTGCTTCCTGACAACCAGACATATACAGCTTCTAGTTACAGCATCCAGGTGTTTGTTGGTAGCACTTCCAAACAGAAATGTATGAACGAATACAAAATACAAAATGCTACTGCAGTAGTACCTTGGAGTATTGGTTAAATGAGCCATACAATATGTTGCACTAGGGTCAAATCTGGGAACATTGGTGGATGTACAAAGGGGGGAATTCATGAAGCTCCGAAGTGAGGTGCGTAGTGTTCGCCTCACTTTGGAGCTTCCTGAATAACCCCCAAATTCCACAAAAGGAAATTAACTATAGCATATAAAGCAAATTTTATCATTTTCTTAATCTCCTGCCAGTAAAATACACTTGCATGAAATCCCATATTTTAATAGTCCACAAACAGACTAGCTCATAGGAGGCAGGACGTACAATTCTGCAAAGCGTCTTGTTTTCATTGACTAACGTTTCTAATGACAGCATCTCGATGATCTCACTAGGAAGAAGGGCACGACATTTATCCTGTTTATTTGCCAGTCTGTAAGACAGAGTGGGAAGAATGAAGGTTTACTAGTAGCAAGAGATAAGAGAGAGCAGTGTCACATGAAGAATAACTTGGGTCAGTGTATGCAATTGTGACATCAATAGTAACACATCCTGACTTTTTTACATAAGCAGCAATGTTTATGTCACAGATAAACACTAGCACTAAAAGTCACAATGTGCTTTGTTGCTGTTACCATTACATACAATGGCCACACATTTTATTTTTTTATACTATAGGTTGAACTTAATAGACATGTGAATGTGAGTGAAGTGGCTAATTCACTGGATGCACAATAGAACAGTATGAGGTACATGACAGAAATGATAAAATGCATATGGTTAACAAACAGTTACAGTAGGATGCTGAAACAGTTGATGTATTGGTCACAGAAGAACATATATTTAAAGAAGAACTATACCGCTTATTATTCCAAGGGTGATTTAACTAGTGTTGGCTATTGATACTTGCCGCTGTAAGTTTCTTTTTCATCAATTGTCCCTAGCATAACAAACAGTTTAGTTCTCCTTTAAAGAACATCAAAGAATATAAAAAAGTACTGAAAAATAGCTGTTAAAGGATTCTACAATATCTGCACATATCTGCACACTGTCTGTCCTGCTGCCCAAGCCAGGCCAGGAATGCAATGCTTCCATTTCACAGTTTATCATCAACTCTTTTTATTAGAATCTTCAGTGCACCTACAACTGATTAAACAGGCAGGATTCAAAATCAGATCCAATCAAATTTAAGCAAATTGACCCTTGTCAAAGTGGCTGGACAAACTGGTACCCTGTTTCCCCAAAA
>WMED01003943.1:0-21397 GCA_019650415.1 Pipa parva
TAAATGGCCTCAGGGGGCTGCATCCGGCCCGCGGGCCGTAGTTTGGGGACCCCTGATTTAAAGGTATGGGCACTACTACTAATCAGAGCAACTAACAGGGGGATATAGGGGGTATTGCTGTGGGGGGGGGGGGGGGCACCAGCTCATTGAACCAGGGGGACCCAGCCAGCCAATCATTTGTAAGCTTCTAAATACTGTCCATTGCATAATGTAACTTCTCAATTTGCAATGTAAATAATAATCTAAATATATGTTAGATGGTCCCAACTGTCAGGTTGTGAGTGGCCCAGTTATTCCTGGTGGCAGCCTTACTCCTAATGTAAGTAGGGCCTAGCCCCTGGAGTCTGAGCTAAGCTGTGGTAAAACCACCCCAGTAATGGAAGAGCCAGAAGTGTTTTCAAAATAGTGTTTCAACAGTAATATCATTCTTTATACATCTAGTCAGAACTGTGCTGTGTAATGTAGACTTCTTTCATTATTAGATACAAATAATGAAGCATTTTACCTTGAAGAAACCAGATGCACTAGAACAGACCTCAGGCTTAAAATGTTTTTGTCAGCTTTATAATATATATATATATATATATACATGGTATACCTTGCTCTTGTCCATAAAAATAAAAGTCGTCTCATGCTAGTGATATACAAGTATTTATAGATTGTACGAGATCAGTTTGGTTGCTATGGGTTACTAGAGTAATCTTCTGTTGAAATACTCTACTTTGTGCAAATAGCAATTAGTTAAATGCTTTCACTCATATGATCAAAACAGACAAATTTTACTGAAAGAACATTCTTGTATCACCTGTTGTTGGCCACTTGTTGGTGTTTTCTGGAAGGAATTTTAGAATATGCCTCCTGCAGCTCCTGTTTGCATTATATAAATGCAAATAACTGATGAAGTTTTATATACTGTAAATAATAATCAAGCTATTCCTACCCTGTAGACAGCTAAATAGATTTCCATTTTTCATGACACTGGGTCATATTTCCTTCACTGATTTTCTTTAGTTTAGTTTAGTGAGCATACAGGGCTAAACTTCCGATTTTTGGTATCCTCTGCTTTCCCGAGATATAAGAGGTTATAACATGAGGTATACAGTACATGCATTCTTCAAGACTTAGTTGTGTCCTTTACTATTTATGTGTGCATGTACAGTAATGCAAGTGATTAGCTTTATTACGCATAAAACCCGTGTAAATATTTTTTTCGCAAACCCAGTGCCTTTATTATTATTATTTCTATATAAATTGGAAAGATGTTGCCCTTAACTTTGGAATTTGATTTCCTTTTTTTTTTTTGTATTTTTGTGCTTATTTTTCCTCTTTGCTGGAAGAAGCCATCTTTTATTTGTTAAGTAGTCAAAGCCCTATCGTTTTCTGTTGAACCTTTAATAATACATATTCATGAATTGCCCCTGAAAGCCCAGTATATCAAAGATGGCTGCAGTCAGCAGAGAGAGAGAACACAAAATAACAATTCAGCAAATCAACTGGAGAGATGACATTTGTAGAATCGCAGCATGGGAATAATTGCATACCAATCCAAATAGCAATTTTCTTTTTTCTGTCATTACTGGTCCTTTTAAATATAAATGCATTGGCTGGTTTTATAAATAGAAAAGTTGATGGATAGACTATTATCCTTTACTTTTTACTATAACAATGACAGATTTTGCAGTATTTTACAGACAACATTTAAAGGGACAATATAGACTATAAGCGGACCAGGAACAGTAAAATAAAAAAATAAAATTCCAGTTTGGATTAGTATGAAAGTTATATAAATACAGCACTTTTCAAACTAGTATCTTTGAATTCATGAATTTTTATTACTTTTTTTTATCTTTCCCCGTAAGCAGATATTCCCCAGTACCATGAGATACTTTATAACATATTATATATAACATATAAAGTTAGGGTGCCCGAAAGCTCCATTTTTAAAGGTAAATAACTATGTATCACACTTTCTAGACACAATTTAGGATATTTGGAAGCGCAGATTGAATATATAACAACTATACATGCATTCAAGGCATTTTTCATTTTTTTGGTGACAATGTTCTGTAAAGGGCAGTTTAGTCATAAGCCAGCTTATCTTCCAGTATGTTTTTTAGACAATTTTGGGCGAAATTTATTAAACTCTTTCCGAGTTTATCGTGCGAGATCTTGCAGTGTTCCCGTGAGATTACCGCATGAGTTTTTCAATCTCGATTTTTCAATAAAAAGGTAGCCATACCACTAATGTTAAGTATGGCTCCCTTTCCTTTGAAAAATCGAGATAGAAAAATAAAAAAACTCATGCGGTAATCTCGTGGGAACACCGCAAGATCTCGCTCGATAAATTCAGAAAGACCGAGAGCAGTATTTTCGAGTTTAATACATTTATGGGAGGACACCAAAGTAACCCTCAAGAAACTTATATTAACACTGAGAAAACTCTGGGGAGTTATTCACTAAGGTCTGAAATTTGACTTAGTCGAATTCTCAAACAAGTGGATTCCCATAGCAAATCCGTGACAATTTCCCCATTGTAAAGTTGCGACAATTTTTTAATGTTAAGATTGTGACAATTTTCCCATAATAAAGCCGCGGCTGTGACAATATTGTCATAATAAAGACGCGACTGCGACAGTAGCAGCCTATTGCAACTGTCTTTATCTGGCAAATTCGCACCTATATGCAACAATTCAGACGTTAGTGAATAACCCCCTCTATGCAGATGGTACCAAGGAGATGAACTCAGCATTGCCAATCACTGAGTTCCTGAGGTGCGCATGTTAGAAAAATAGATAGTCATGGAGAGAGGATGGGCACATAGAGAAACAGGCACAGATAGAAAAATAGATAGAAGCATAATAAAATATTTTAATGGAAGCACAGTATACAAACAGCAGCTGATTCATAAACCTATTGGCGAATGGAAACCACATTATTGTGTACTCATGCTCAAACTGGAAGATTTACATTCATTATTTTGTGCCGCATCCAGATAGGATTGTGTATGACTAAAGCCTGCACAATGAATACTGCAGCAATAAGTTATTTGTATTAATCCTTATAGGGGAGAAATGACAGCACATTCAAATTCGATCTGAAAATGTCTGAAGAGCATATTATTGCAATATGCTGCAGATACATTTAGAAGCAAATTATTAAAATTATAATGGGCTTCTTGATTATATGACGACACTAAGAAGTAATTACAGTCCAAGAGATTGAGAGCTATCAGAGTTCTCTTAATATTGTTCCATTCAACGTTTTCTAGCTGAGTAGCTCTCCTGACTTTTATCATTCACCCCGAGACATTAATTTTCTTTGCAAAGAATTTGCTCCTTGCAAACTACAATATGTGCATAATTTAATGATAAAAAACTCAGCATTTCATTTTTGTCTCCGAATAGGTGTTTATGATAAGAGACTCACATTTGAAAACTAATATCATTTTGTCGGAAGAGCGCCAAAAAGATTTAACAAAGAAACACTAAACTACTTTTCTATGAAGAAACAACTGATTAAAACGATATTTTCATTTGAAATAGATAAGCCATCCAACCCTCTCATATTATATTACGCTTAAGTACATTTTTTTTACTTGTATACCAATTACATATGAGCAGACTAACCCATGACCAATATTCTTTAGGAGTAAAGGCTGTAGTTAATGTCTTTTAAAACCCTTGGTTTTGCCAGTCAGCTGTAGATACCTGCCAATCTTTTTAGCTGAACACAATGTATTTTACAGATCACTAGGGATGGGAATTGATAGTTCTGTCTCTCTGTCTATCTGTGCTTTCACACAAATAAATGCTGAATTGGGTTAAGAATATACAACTGATTATGCTCAATGGTGTTGAATTTTAGTAGTTGTTGAGTACTTTTAAATTTGTGTTGCAAAAGTGTTTTTATTGTAAAAAAAAATACCCAGGACACAAAAGTATCACATAAGATGAAAAGTGTCATTTGGTTAATTGTATGATCACTTTAATATATCCAGTTGTGCCCATTCTTCCTTATTTATCTATTTTACATTATGCTGCAATGGCTAAGGTGTATTAAGTGACCTATTGCTATTAGAGGTAATTAGTAAGATAGAGGGCACAGCAAGAAATTACTGTTGTAGTGGAGCTACAATATTGAAAGCAAACATCTTGTTTCTTGATATAGGTTACAAGTCCTGTGCAGTATTTTGTTCATTTATCAACCCCATCATCATGGGTATGAATGCATCAAGAGGGGCTAATTTTTCAGAGGTCTAGTAACCTATAGCAACCAGTCAGAAGATATCTTTTACTATTCTCGCATCCTTATACAAGAGAATGCTGACTGCTGATTAGTTGCTGTGGGTTACCTCTATAGACGATTGCCCTGTTGATGAATTCCCTTGAATGTCTTCTTTCAAAAGACCATATAGGGGGATTTTTACTAAAGTCAAACTTTTTTTGATAAGTTAAAGTGCCCCTGTCACCTCAAAACTAAAACTAAAATTGGGATCTACTAATGCAATAAATATTTTTGTAAATATATATGTATTTTAAAAAAAAATGTAACTTTATACATCGTTTCTCTCTGTCATCGTCCCCTGTCAGCCTTCTAGCTCCTCCAATCAGATCTCTTAAATTAGGATCCAACAGGGATCTGATTGGAGGAACTATAATGTCAATCATCATTTAGTCCCGCCCACCCTACTCAGGCAAGAAGAGTCAGGCTGACAGGGAAGATGACAGAGAGAAACACTGTATAAAGGAACATTTTTTAATTCATATATATTTACAAAAACGTTTATTTCATTAGTACAACTTAAATTAGTATTTTAGAGTTTTGAGGTGACAGGTGCATTTTAATGCAGGAGAAACAGCCTATTTTTAAAGATATCTCTTTTTTCTTCTATTTACCAATACAATTTCATCAACCAAAATAATATTTGGAGTTATTCCCTTGAGAGTTGGTCCTGTTAACGCGCCATAATCAAGAAATATTTTACATTGAGAAATGACCTGTTTCAACGGATCATTATTGATCATTTGTTTTCCTATGGGCAAACATTTCTATCATTTCTTTATAAATCAGGGAAATCGAAAAGTACAGGGAAATGAGAATTGACAGCGAAATAGCGTGAAACTAATCCAAAAGGTCAAAGTGGTCTTAATAAATATTAGTGTATGTGATATTATGCTTCTATTCACTTTCCTCACCCAAGAAAAGCTATAGAGAACAATTTACTCATATTGTTGTTACAATACATATCACAGCTCTTTAACCCTGTAACTACCAGAGTAAAAGTAAAAATACTATTTGGTTTGGCCTGGTTATTATTTTTATGCTTTAACTGTAAAAAAATCTTGCCTTTAATTCTTTTTTTTTTTCTCACCTTGTATTCGCGCCCAGCTTTTATAAACTGATCTTTCTGGGGTACTTCAAGAATAGGTTACTCCATAGAAAACAATAGGATTAGTTTTTTTATTTCATTTTACTTAACAGATACATGATGGCTCCAGCTAGCAGAAAGGCACAACACAAATCAATAAAGAAATTCTTCAAAGTGAACATGTTTTAAATGTATGAAATGGCTGCCATGGAGTGGACTACTAATTGGGCTCTTTCTATTTCTGGGGTTACTGATACTTTGAGGGGGTTATTCATTAAGGCACAAGTTCGACTGTCGAATTCGCAAACAGCGGATTCCCATAGCAAATCCGCGACAATTTCCCCATTGTAAAGTTGCAACAATTTTTGAATGTTAAGATTGCAACAATTTTACCATAATAAAATCGCGACTGCGACAATATTCTTATTATAAAGACGTGACTGCGACAGTAGCAGCCTATTGCGACTGCCTTTATCTGGTGAATTTGCACCTATACGCAACAATTCAGGATGGGGAAGGGATGGGGAATAGGGGAAATCTGTCCAAGTGAGACAGATGGGGGTAATTCAGCAAACTGCGAACTTACCTCCCGATCCTTCGCATCAGCTCACCGAGACTGGAATACCTTTAAAGCATTTGCTGATGTCTGCATGTAGGACATCAGCGAGCGCGTAACAGTCTCGGCGAGCTGATGTGAAGGATCGGGAGGTAAGTACACAGTTTGTTGAATTACCCCCAGAATGTTAAATTAAATTATCTTCCTCTCTATATTGAGTTTCTTAATTACTTCAGTAAACGAAGGCAATATAAGTAGGCAGGACTTTATTACCCCGTGCCCTCCCTCCTACTGAAATCATTCATCTCTTAAAATTAAATAACTGAAAATATACTCAAGTGGAAGGCACATATGTGCATATATTCTATTGTCTTTTTAGATGCTAGCCAAAAGTATCTAAATATGATTGCATGCATTTTTTTTTTATCATTACTCTCCATTTAAACATCATCTAAAATGTATTTTTCCAAAGACCCGCTTAAAATGCTGTGCTGCAGCAAGTTTACCTAGACTTCTAGAAAATATTACTGAGAATTGAAATGACTGGGATGGTTTGTGTGAATTAGTGTATTCAAGCAACTCAAGCCCCTGTTGTGATGTCTACTTCATCTCATTCCCTGTCCCTGCTAATTGGGATGTAATAAGGCTCTAGCCTTCTTATAGTTTCTTGGTAATTCTTGAATAAACTGTGTACTGTAAACATCTGGTACTCTGAATTACCATTTATTGCAATGAGCAGGATAGCAATTAAACTGAAAGAAGTAGTTTAGCAAATGCTATATTCTGTTGTGGATTGCTGTAACTGCTCATAAGAATATTGATGGATAAATAAAGTGTATCTAGTGGGTAGATTGTGTAGGGCTACTATTTGCAATGTGTCTTTAAAGATTAACCCTGAAATGCAATTTGTTGCCCTCAGAGAAGGACAACAAATAACTTGTGTTGTCCTTTGGGCAGGAACTAATTGTCTGAAGATTAGGTTCATATCGTATTGGATTGTGTCCTTTGAAGAAAATAGTGTGCTTTAAATGCTGTCTGTTTTAAAGAACTTGGGGAAGTTAAGACAAGGCAAAACAATATGGCATTTCTCACTTCGGACATTTCAGGTCAGATTGTTGGTGAGAACTGATAGTATAATCTATACGTCATTGTTTTAGAATAAGAAAAGACTAATAATTATTAACAATGAATCTATAAAATAATAGCCAGGGTACCTTTTCATTACAAGCCTTGCCCTTTAATGTTGTAAAATTGACCTCCTGGTGTAATACTACTTACTACTGATTTATTAGAGACACATCATCTGTAACAATCATTTTCCATATCTCTGACATGATACTCCTCCTTTTTGTTATTTTGTTATTATTTTTTTTGTTTGTTTAAAACACTGTTTCAGTTGCAGTACAGATGCCCTTAAAATGAAACTACTGTATTTCCATTAGAGATATGTTTCAGTAAGCCAAACTACTTCCTTTTATAATGAGAGAATCAGCAGTATGTATTCCTTGTGGATCCTGGAAGAGAACCCAGTTCACATATTTACAATGCAACCAAACTTCTAAGGCAGCCAAGGCAGAAAACAAATCAGGTACTTGATACTGCACGAGTTCTTTTTCTATCTTTTGAAAACATGCAAAGTGGGTATAATACATGACTAATTACTGTTTGTGCAGGAAGCGCAAAAGGCACCTTTTTTCCACCATGGTCTTGGGGAACTACAGGGCGACACCATTAAATCTGATATAATACTAATATTATTATTGGTATTCCCCAACAGAAGCAGCAGTCATTGTTGCCCCTAGATAAATGAATAATATCTATTCTACATTAATTCTCAGACCTACCTATGCCAGTTGAAGGTTGTGCCACATACTAGTAGTTGCATGGCTTATTTTGTAGATGCCAATATGAAATATTTTGGTAGTTCAGCAGGACTGCACAGCAGTTCAGCTCCAGGAAATAGCTAGGTCTGATCTATTGCTTTTTCAGATGTATTGCATGTGTTCTGTTTAAATTATAATCAGACTTAGGAACTTGCCAGGTTTGAAAGGAAAATGTTGGGTCTCCCGGAAAACCCACTCGTTCTCTGGGCGCTGTCTTTTCAAAGACAGGGTTGTACTGGCCAGCCAGGACACCGGGAAAACTCCCAGTGGGCCCCGGTTGCCCCTCTTGCAGGCCATGGGACCCTGTGGGGGCCAAGCTGACAGGCCAGCCCAACCAGTCGCATTATATGATGTCATGCAGGGAGCGGTCTCCTAGTGAGACCCAAAAACCGAGTCTGACACTCTCCACAAGAGCCCATTACATCTATTACCATGCCTATCTCTCTATCAAATACACCTCTGATATCAAGCCCCAGCCTCTGGTACGATACAACTCACTTCATTAAGCCCCACTCCTGATCAGCCAAAGCTGGGGAGAAGCTAATCTATGGAGGGGCTTTTGAACTTTATGATTATAACTGAATGAATCATGTATTTTTAGTTTAAAGATATAATAGTTTACAAACAATTTTGGACCTTAAATCATATATAATTTAATTAAAGCTTATACTTTTTGTCTTATTTGTTAATGGTTGATATTATAGACTGAAATATTATTAAAATGTCTGGTTAGCAGAAGGTTAAAGGACTCGGCCAGCTGTATTTTGGGTAGGAGTTTGAGTACGCAGTAATCAAGCAGTGTTCAATTTTGCCAAATATCTGTTTAATAGTTAATAATTTCACTTCTAATTATTTTGCTCTTTAAAGCCATATGTATTGTGAGATTCATCTTGCGAATCTGGCACGGCAGAAGTTGTGGGATTGCAACACATTCTGTCCTACTGCGAGGCCAGCAAAACAAACATGTTACTTTATAGTACAACAGCACTTACCAAAAATAAATAGCTAGCTGTATTATGTGCCATGTGATGAGCCTGGAGTATCGTCCTTTGGATAGCTGCAGCCCATACAATACGAGATCATGACTGTTTTATTTAATACTCAAAAAAATTACATTTTGGTCCATGAAATTAATTTTTTAGATGTATGCTTTCTTTCAAAAGCATGGAAAAGTAAAGTAAAACTAATTTGCGTGTAACCCTGTCCTTATTAGATTTTTATATTCTTGCCCAATCAAACTACAGAAATTTGTTTAAAGTGCACCTGTCACCTCAAAACTAATGCTAATTTAGGTTGTACTAATGAAATAAACATTTTTGTAAATATATATGTATTTAAAAAATGTACCTTTAAACAGCATTTCTTTTTGTTTTCTTCCCTGTCAACTTGCCTTTTCTTTCCCGAGTGCCAGGTGGGCTGGGCTAAATAATAAATGACGTTATAGCCCTTCCTATCAGATCCTTAAATCAAGATCTAGCAGAGATCTGATTGGTGGAGCCATAATGTCAATCATTGCTTAGCACCGCCCACCTGACCCGGGAAAGAAAAGGTAGGTTGACAGTGAACATGACAGAGAAAATGCTGTTTAAAGGCACATTTTTTCAATACATATATATTTACAAAACGTTCATTTAATTAGTACAATCTTCATTAGTATTAGTATTTTGAGGTGATAGAGGCACTTTAAGGTCTCCAAATTTATAACATACGTTTCTTCATGTAAAATACCAACATCTGCGTAGATTAATGCTCAACTAACTACTGTTTGTGATGAAATATATCTGCTGCCATGAATTCTTTGTTCACAGTAACCATTCCCTTTATTTGTGAATACATCCTATTGGTCAAATATTTCTTTATAATGAAAGTTTCTAGAAACAGTTCACGGGGCCAAAGGCCCAGAAGAAAGCATGTACAATCAGTTTATTAACAACCTCCTTATAGAAGATCGTATCTAAAATATAGTACTTTCCCATGATGGAAAGCATGTACCCATTATTTAGCTAGTTTGTGTAATGTCATCTCTTCTGCACTGTTATTGCTTTAGTATTTTCTGTTTTAAAATACCAAAAGAGCTTTTAAAATAATGTAAAAACAGTTTGCCATAGACGTAAATTGATTCAGTACACTGTTTCTCAATGGAATTAGTAATGAAGATGTTTATATCTGCTTTGAATAGTTTAGGAACCGTTTTGTACAATGTGGCTCAAAACTCTTTCCCAGGACAGTTTTTGTAGAAGTTTTCAGTCAATTTAAAAGTTTCTAGTTCATTTTATCCATCTTTGTTGATGAATAGTATTCCAAAGCGTAACATACTTGACAGAATTTATTATAATTTATAATCAGAATTTACTTATTTCTCATTACCAACAGTAGACATTAGTGAAGCAAACTTGGGTCCCAGCACCAGATATTTACCTGTTTAGAACAGAAAAAAAATAAATTGAATTGGTCAAGTTCCCTTCCCTGTTAGAATTCACTCTCCCTGTTTTAGAATACACTGTGACAGCCCAGTGCCTCACTTTCTCCTCAGTACAAGCATTTTCTTTCAACTGTCTTTCATAGAATTAAATGTCAGATCACACCAAGCTTTCCATTAGTTTCACAGTTGTTGAGCAATTAGTATTAAAATTACAATTCTTGTTGTGCAATTTTTCAAATCTTCAGTTACACTGTGCTTGTAGCACTTTGGAGATCAAGAGGCAGATAGAGGCCAAGCCAGTTACTCTGCATTTCTGTATATAAGTGGGAAGCTTTACTCTGTAGGCAATATTTCTAATTAGTTTGCTTAAACATTCTGTTTTTGCTCTCATTACTTCAAGATGCATAACTTTATTTTTTATTAAATTCAAAGTTTGATTCTCAATAGATTTTATTGAGAGTTAAGCATATGGAAGTTATCAGTCCTAAAGTTAATTTTCAATTTTTTTCTTTTCATATTAGATTACAGACATTGCTAAGTGATTAATTTATTATGGTACAGAGTACTTTGGAGTTCATCGAAAAAAATTAAACCAAAACCAAAATATTTGGGGTTATTCTAAAAAAGCCTATTTTTATACTGTTTCATTATGTTTCATGTGTTCGGTATTTGTTTAGTTTGTGGCTTATTTTAAGCAAAGATTTTTTTATTTTTTTTTAAGAAGAGTTTCCCATTCATCTCATGAATCATTATTGGTGTGTTTCCCATAGGAGAAAGTTGGAAAGCAAAACAGTGAGGAAACAATTACATTGTGATTTATAAAACAAGGATTAGACATTTCCAGTTACAATGTGCTCCATGTGTACTTAGATCAGGGAATTGAGAATAATACTATAGTTATTTTTTCCTTGACTAGACAAACTTCTCCATGTTAAATGCCCATTTATTGGGCTTTTATTGTTTGTAACTATGACCCATCCATATCATCTTTATCAGTACAATGAGCCTCCATGATTTTTGGTACTACATCTCTAAATGCCAAGTATGTTATAAATGTAGTTGAAAATCCTAAAAATATGTGCAAATCTGATTGGCCAACTGATCAGATCACTTATTTTGGTGTACAGTCTGACATTTAATGCATAAACACACTGTGTCAAATAAAGATCCATTTAGCTGCCAAAATTTCTATATTGACATGTGCAATAGTTTTGTCCCCACAAATGAGGCAAAGTAGGTGTGCGCAGGCCATTTCATTAGGGTGTGCCCCAAAAAGAAAAAAATCTTAAGGCTAGGTTCACACTGGCATGTTTATATGCGGTGTATCATCTTGTGTGCTGCCATTAGGGTGTGCCCGGTCACCCCAGGCACACCCTGTGCGCATGCCTATGTGAAGCAATCATATGACACATTATAGACCAAAGCTGTCAGAAAAATCTACCCATGTGTAGCCAATTTAAAGGGTATGTAAACTCTGTCTATAAAAAAAAGCCTCTTTGTCAAGCAATATAATGATTAAGAAACTCCTGACTCCCCTCTTAACTCAACAGGGCTCAATATACCCCTGCAAATGCATTGTCTCTGTGATGGAGTTCCCTATATGGGAAGTGTAAGCTTGTAGTCACACCCCCTCCTCTTCCTGGCTTCTTTCTCCACAGCTGACCTGACAGGTGGTCTACAGGTCTTATCTGCACATGCTCAAGGTTATAAACAGTTTTTTTAGATAAGGAGAAGGAAAGGAGGATTCTGGCTTTCTGAATAGTTAGTGATGTCACTCAGTGGGTGGGGCGGTTTATCAGCACTACACAGTCTGTACACAGAATGGGAGGGAGAACAGGGCTGTTCAAACAAGAGGCAAGTACTACTGATCACAAAATTGTTTTTACACTTTAATGTTTAAGTTGGCTTTCTACAGTATTTGCATACATGTCAAATACAAATAATGTTTTATCCAAACTTTTTATACCCTTCAAATAACTCTTCTATGCTTTATCGAGTAAAAATCATAGAAAATAATGGCTTGTATTTATAAGGCTTCATTCCAGTAAGTAATGGGTTTCATCTTAGATCATCAGATGAATATCAGATCCTTATGTGTCTTATGTTCTTATGAGTCAATATGCAACTGTACTCTATAGAAGATTCCTTATATTGTCCACTATGTGACGCTTTATCATTCCAAATGTAATCTCCCTAGAATTGCACAAAGAAAGAGATATTCTACACCAATCCTTTAGCAACAGATGGCAAGAGACACATGCAAAAGTGATTGTAAAATAAAATTGAGAGAAGCCCAGATTCTATTAGAGCTTCTGTGTATTTTTTTTGTTTTTCAGTTTTATAGTGAATTGTCAAATTATCTGTTATACCAGCTTACAATGAGGTTTCTATCAGGCATAAAACAGATTTATATTACCATTAAAACTCAATATCAAAGACTGAATAAGCAATTCAATAAAATTACAATAATACAAAGATAAAATGAAAACCCTTTCAATAACAGTTTTATGTAAGAGCATTTTGCAGGCAAATATCTGTTTATAGATCTTTCAAATGTACATTAATTGTTCAGGTGTTCATGAACAATCCATAGGTGGATTTTTTTAGCTAAATATTTCCTGTAAAAAAAATAGCTTGGGACCCCCCATCCAGAATTGGCTTACCATTGTTTGCAAAATATTGACTTTTCATCTAGTCATTTGGTTCATGCAGCAAATATGTGTCTGTGCTTTGTGATTATTTAAAGACAAATGATAATTTCATATGTGGGTGGCCAATGTATTCAGGCTTGTTAATATCAAAACAAAGCATTTTTTTTCTATGAATATAAAACAGTGAAATGAAACACAATTGTTGGGACATTGTTTTGCAGTGTTCATAAACAGAATATAAGAGAATGGTGATATTTACCAATGTATTTGTTGTATATTTTGGAAAGTACTTTCTGGTCTTTATTAAGTCATTAAAAATTCTACGGTATGTTAACATTTTTCTGTACTTGTAAACACATACTGTACTACACGCATGCCAAACATGTCAGACAGTCATATTAACGCTGTTCCTTAGAGTCATCTCCTTTAATCTAAATTTCTTAAAGGAGATAAAATTCCAGTAACATCAGTGTATTCCTGTCACATTTTTTCATATACTACGCAGCGCTGTACTCATCATTCACTTCAGTCCCTGCCCCGTGAGGCTTACAATCTAGTTTTCCCTATTCAGTCACACACAGATGTTTGTAGATTGTGGGAGGAAACTTCCGGAAACCCACACAAGTACAGGGAGAACATACAAATTCCAAACAGATGAAGTCCAGGGTAGAATTGAGCCCCGAACCACAGCTCTGCAAGTCCGCAGAACTAACCACTGAGCCACACCACTGCCCACATGTATGACATTTCCATGTTAAACTGACACCCTTCTTGTATGTAACCCTTATTGCACCTTCAACCTTGTCCTGCATGTGGCTTCTCTCTGAATTACTCTGAGTTTTCCTGACAGTCTGCCATGTGTCAGTTATCTTCCAAATGGACATAACCTAGCAGCCAATATACAGAATTATGCTGTTGACATTATGGGAAAAAACTAAGTTCCAAACACAGCAAGGTTGGTTATGCCTGTTATACCATAAAGCAGAGGTCTCAGCTCATAAGGCTGTCACCTTGCAGCCCATGGAGCGCCAGAGCTCCAGAGATATCCTCAAGACAACAGAGAGCATTCTAAAGGAGGAGCGTGCCTGCCATGCTTCCTTACCTGCACCCATTATTATATTTTCTATCTTTGAGGCAGATAGTTTGAGTTCCCTGCCAATAAATCATGGTCATGCATATGTACCACCTACACTAAGCAAAATAGTCTAATACAATTTTGAGATCAATCTTAGTAAAGATTCAGTAGAATTTGTGTTTAAAGCATTGACATGACAACTAGCACACCCAATGCTCCCGAACTACAGCATTAGTCACTCCTTTCCTCACTTAAAAGGAAATTTTGCAAAAATACTAAGAAAGATGAATACTGTAGTATTATATGATTAGAAGGATGAGTACTGTAGTATTATATGATTGGAGGGATGAGTACTGTAGTATTATATGATTAGAGGGATGAGTACTGTAGTATTATATGATAAAAGGGATGAGTACTGTAGTATTATATGATTAAAGGGATGAGTATTGTAGTATTATATGATTAAAGGGATGAGTACTGTAGTATTATATGATTAGAAGGATGAGTACTGTAGTATTATATGATTAGAGGGATGAGTACTGTAGTATTATATGATTAGAGGGATGAGTACTGTAGTATTATATGATTAGAAGGATGAGTACTGTAGTATTATATGATCAGAGGGATGAGTAATGTAGTATTATATGATTGATTAGAGGGATGAGTACTGTAGTATTATATGATTATAGGGATGAGTAATGTAGTATATGATTAGAGGGATGAGTACTGTAGTATTATATGATACTTTATTTGGATTAAGAGTTAACTGTATAAGACAAGCTTTCGAGAGATATTCCCTCTTCCTCAGGTCAAAGCAGTAATTTTGCTCAAATAGTAATATATTATTTCCTACGGCGTCTCCAAAACAGCTATTATTTGCAGTATTTTTATTAGAGATATTCATTATGACCCACAACTTGATAAAAACCCAGACATATTCTTTTCTTACCAAGATTACAGGTTGTGTATTTACCCTGTTTGCTGGGCCAGTCCTTGAGCAAAAGTACGTATAAGCTTTTTTAAAGGTGGCCCAATGCCTCCGTTCATCTGAACTCGTTTGATAAACTGCAGAACTGCAGGCGAATCCGAGGATGTTCAGGAACTATTGAACTGTAGGTTGTAGATTAAAATGTATAAAGCTAACTTGCATTGTGAGAACAGCAGTACTAAGGGGGTTATTCACTAAAGTCTGAATTGTTGTGTATAGGTGCAAATTCACCAGATAAAGACAGTCGCAATAGACTGCTACTGTCACTGACTTTATAATGAGAATATTGTAGCAGTCGCGACTTTATTATGGGGAAAATTGTCACAATCTTAACATTAAAAAAATTGTCACGACTTTACAATGGGGAAATTGTAGCGGATTTTCTACGGGAATCCGCTGTTTGCGAATTCGACAGTCGAATTTGCACCTTAGTGAATAACCCCCTAATCCTTTACCATACTAAATTATACTTTATAAAATGTCAGTAGAATGTACACAAAAATACTTCAATGTGATTCTTGTTTCTGTGTCCTGAGAGTTTAGTATACCTATAATTATTACAGCAATCAGTTCAGAATAAAATATTTTTTTAACCCCCAGAGACAGACAGTGCACTTCAGGGTTTTCATAGTTAAATCACGCGTTTTGGAATATGGTGGCTATAAATACAAATAAATTCTAATTATTTTTCTGTGTCTCTTAATATCTGTTGTCTGCGTTTTATTGTGAGAATAGTTGAGGAAACAGTGGTGCATTTTAAATATACATAATGTTTAAAAGAGAACTAAAGATTAAAAAAAAAGGAAAAAAAATTACCTTATATTAAGTTGAACAATTGTAGACACAGCTTCACTTGAAGTCAACGAAGCAGACTTCACAGCACTTAGGCTGACACAGAAGCCAGTGCGAAAGTCCACCCACTTATCAAATCAGCGGTGCAAAAGGGTTTCAATGTCATCACATTCATTGCAGGGCCAATGAGAACGCTCCCTGCAATGAGCGTGATGATGTGTGAACCCTTTCCCATACGCTGGTAGAGCTTTGCACTGGCTCCTGTGTCAGCCGAAGCGCTGTGAAGTCTGCCTCGGTGAAGTGATATTACAGTCCAGATGAAGCTGTGTCTACAACAGTTCAACTTAATATAAGGTCATTTTCTAATATGTCTTTTTTTTTTCTACGTTTAGTTCTCCTTTAAAGGGATGGTACCGTTTATGCCAGAAAGTGAAGAATAGGCATTGGGGGTGAAAGCCTCTCTAACTTTCTACAGTCAAGATATGAAGTGTAGCTGTAGTTTAATCTGCAGAATGTATTGTATAGGGACAGGAGGTCACATATTCCACCTGAAACATCAGCTTATTTTAGTGGAAAACGTTTAGACTTTACATATGTATATCTGCTAACATCTTTTTTTTTCTCAAATAATTTCATCTGTTCCTTGTTATTCTAAACAAATAAAATCTAGTGATGGGAGAGAAATAAAAAAAAAATGGTTTCTTTAAATGTATTCGAGATGAAGTGCTTATAGAAAAAGAAATGTATATAAAGTAAATGTGTGGGTTATCATTTAAATATAAGCATATGTATATATATCCCTTTCAGAATTCTCTGACACAAGTGCATATTAGAGAACACAAGCTGTGAAATTGAACTGACAAGGGTCCTCAGTGTAGAAGACTGAGAGTGAAATCCAGCTCCCTTTATTTTTTTCTCCCTGGTCCTGAGCGTTGTGTCATACAGCAGTCATGGTGTCTGGCTCAGTGGTGTCTTAATTACACATCCTGTTTACATCCTTTTTTTAATTCTAGCATGTATCTTACAGTTCTCCTGTAATCACCACCACCCTTTCACCTGCAGCACTAATGGTTACAACACCAGAAACCGTGGAGGAGGATTGAAAAAGCAAAATCAATGCCTCTGACATAAAAATATAAGTGCATTTAGCATCATTAGTCCATCTTTCAAAAACCTTTCTTTGATTTCATTACCCCTGGGGCTGTAATAGCAGAGTATGTTAATGCTCAAGAGCTCTCTAGACATTTACTGAGAAGCAAATCCAGCATTGACCTTCGTGGCATTCTGAAAGAGTGTCTGGTCTAAGTAATCTTTTCAGGATCCAGCCAATCTCTCGCAGTTTTAAATAAAAAGTCATTATTTGGTCCCTTACCAAAAAAAAAAAAAAAAAAGTGAGCAATGAACCCTTTAGGCGCTTAGAGAATTTTCTAGCGCTTGTGAATTGTAAGCCTTTCTGAAGCACAGACCAAAACAGATCTTGTATAACACATTCAGGCATCTAGGACACAACTGCAGGAAAAATCCATCTAGCATCAGTCACCATTTTTCTAATTGTGGTATGCTGGGGAGTTTTGTCTTCAGCTTGCTATTTGGATTCAGTTCTGAGAATGTTTAGCACACTACATGAGTGAAGCAAATCGCACTATTTCTACAGCACAGGCTGTTTGATTGCAAGAGTCTTGATTGCATCATTAGTTCTGAAGTGCTGTGCTCACTGAAACAAGCCAGCATCATGGACATTAAACTGGTATCCTGTTGTTTATGAGGAGAGGGCCTCATATATAGCACTTTATCTTACAAACCTGCCTTTCCCAAGTGTATTCCGTGCAGTATTAGGTAAACAATTATGCCAGATGACTTTAGTGGTAGTTTCGTCCTCCTTAATTCATGCATACACACATTGTGCTCCCTGATAGATAATGGAGATTTTGCAAACCGAGAGCCTGAGATTTCAGTCTCATGCTTCGACATAAAAAAAAAGATAGAATTTCTGGGGGGTTTCTCTTTTTTCGCAACAGCACAGAGTGCAGAGTGTGGTATTAATGTTTCCTTTCAGTTTCAGAATATTTGAGCGGTTACAGTGCTTTCCCTCAAAATTGGATTAGGATTATGCATTCGAAGCAAACTCTAATGATTTGCATTTCTATTGTGCTGGATTGCATTATTATTGTTTTTTTTTTTTGCCTCTGTTTTAAGTTCTTACGGCTAGGAGTATAAATTTGGATAGCAGTAATTACTATATTCTATCTTCTCTTGCCTCAGGTGGCCCTTGATTACTGGAGAATTACTGAAAGTGTCAGCACCCTCACAGTACAGAGAATTAAAACAAGAAAAAAAAAAAAAAAATCGGGGGGACAGTGTCTCTTTAACGTCTTTGTCCAGCTGGTTATACTTTATATGAGCTCAGCTCACATCACTTTTTATTAGCTTAATAAATCACCTTTCTTGTCAATCAAGCAGCAGAGAATAATTGGATATGGTTGAAGCCTTCGTGATGGATTATAAATCATTCAAGATTAAATTAAAAGATAATGCACAAACTTAATGGTTTGTGTTTTGCAGTCTAAATTGCCTCGGAGCACTGCTGTTTTCAGTTTTATTGCAAACAGTTTTTCTCTTAAAAGAAATCTCAGGTTATTTTTTTTTTTGTTATTCCCTTTTATTTTTTTAATGTCTAATATTGTTTTTTTATGTCTAACATAGAGACCGTTGTCACGTCTTGTGACATAATCCAGGTGGTTTTGGTCAGCAGTTCCTTTTACTATATAAAATACCTCCCAGAGCACCACTTCTGCACTTTGGGTTTTTTTCATAACCGATTTCATCATAATTGCCAACTGCTTTGTTGTTTTCTCATCTTTTATTTTAAATGAATCATCTTTTCTTGTGATTTAAGCAGTAGTTGTTACTGCGTTTGATGACAGACACGAATAGTAAACCAGGTAGAATATTCTTTCTTGATTTATTCATATTAAATATTAATATTGATATAAAAACAAATGATCTGGTCAAAACAGACTGGCAGCACCTCTTTCTAAAGCGGCAATATTTAAAATAGTGCAAATTCTGAAAATCCTTTCATTCAAATAAGTCAGCATGCAAATAGTTTGGCAATTTGTCCTGATCCGAAACAGTCCATTATGTTTTGTTTTTTGTTTTATGGCTGTAGTTGTGTTAGAGATGAAATATAAAAATCACAACTTCGATTATCACTTTAGAAGTTAACTACGACTCACTTTAGTGAATTCACGTCATTCATAAATGGAATCGTTTTTTTTGTTTTTTTTTAATACAATAATTATGCCAAGTATAAAGCTTCCAGCGATCCCAAGTATGATACATGTCACAGTATGTTCTCTCTTGATTGTTCTCTTTCTTGTCAAATCAGACTGGGTTCCCACAAATCCACACGCCATTATCACTGCACATCTGTCATTTCTGTTCTGTAGTTTCAACATATTAATTTTTGTTTGCAAGTCATTTTGATAAAGGGTGGGCTCGATTCTCTCACGGCTGCAAGTTTTGAGAAGAGCTCCTAACTACCACCCACCACTGACAAATGGAATGCCGTGGTCACATCTGCATGTCAGTGCCATACGGAGAAAGCTTGAGTCTGTCAGAGTGGAAGGCAGCGCATTAGCGGTTTCAAGTCTGCTTTATTTCCTGGTTGAAATGGAGGAATGCAGACGCACACACACACAAGATAGAAACAAGGGAGCTAAACAGTTGCGCGAGAGGCTGCAATTTGCCGGGTTTCCAATGACAAACACTGCATTATCATAATTGTCTCTACTACATGATAGGACAGAAAAATAATAATGTCATTTTATTTATAGCTGGAATGTCCCTTTTATAAGAGTCATACAAGTTACTGCCAAGTGGAGTAGGTCAAATGACATCTTTTGATCAGGCCTGTCCAAAGAGATCAAAGATGAATGGCAGGTAATGGATACCCAATGACAAACCAAATCTAAAACAGAAATAAGGCTGCCACAGACTGCCAGTTACCCATTAAAAGCTTACCTAACTAAGGCAGGCTTCTTGACACACTGGCCGACCACCTAAATCAGCCAAGCGACAGCGCTAAAATTGTGTATTATCATTGGAAATGGCTATTATTTCCTCAGTAACATTTCTGTTAGGGATTTGTTTGCATAAGGATGTGTAGCAGAGAGCAGAGGCTCACAAATAAACTGCTGGCTTCCAGGCAGGTTCATTTCCTACAGGAATGTAATACCAGCCCGTACAAACAAATATGGAAATATATTTCTTTCTCCATAGGTGCTTACTCCAAAAATTCCGCAAATATTAAATGCCACATTTTATTCCTGAATTTTTTATTTATTTGTTTTATTTATTTATTTATTTTTTTTCCTTGAGTAAAATGGTGAGATTATGCCTCTTCTCACATAAGAAATAAATATGGGAACATCCCAGATTTTTCCAGTCGCTCTCTATATACAACAAGTAATATCGGGCTACTGATAGGAATTCTAGATTTTAGAAAAAAATGATAATCATTATGTGAAGGGCATCCTTCTGAAAAAAGTAAAAACAAAATCAAGGAACAGTTCCGCCTGTTTTTTATTTTTTTTTAAGCCATTTTTTTGTTTTTAAAATGAATGATAGGATGTGAAACTAATGTACTTCATAACATGATTTCTGGATGGAAGCGCTGTATTTACTTCAAATGTACTGCCTTACCTGTGCTTCCTTTCTGAACTTCACCCGCCACCCACCACTGCACTGTAGATACCACGGCAGGGCAGGACGGACAGATCATTCATTTTGCAGGAATAGTATGGTTTGCTCACTCTTTGTACTGAAGGCATCTGACGAGATTTGTCCCTCCTGCCCCGCCGTAGTGTCAGCAATGCAGTGGTGAATGGCGGGGAACCGGGTGCTGGTCAGAAAGAAAGCAAAGGAAAAGCAGTACATTTGAAGTAAGTATAGCTTTTCCATTCAAAAATTGACTTATGAAGTACATTATTTTCACATCCTATTGGTCATTTTTAAAACAACAAAGGGCTTAATAAAACAGGGTGGACTGTTCCTTTAATGAAATCTATGAGTTGAAGTAGAAGCCAGGAGTATTTGATAAGAATACTTAGTTTCCACTACATGCCTTATGTTCATAAATTCATCCATATTTGTTTATGATCCAGTATTTTAGTGGGAGTGATTTCTTTTAACCCTTTAACTGCCAGTCGATTTTTTTTCCCGTGCACCCTATATTGCCAAGCTGTTTTTAAGCATTTTGCGCTGTAGGTGTTTTACCAAAGATTTTGCAGGGAAAGCAATATAATTTCCAGGAAAATTATATATTGTTTTTTTCAGCACACTTTGGGCTTTAACATGCAATGTCTCATTAGTCATTATTTTTTTGCTTCTTTATTATTTTGGGTGAAATATGTAAAAAAAAAAAATTAAAAAATTAATATTTTCTCTTAAAACTGTCACTATTTTTAACAGAAAAAGTATGTTTTCTTGGTAAAACAAGCCCCAATCCTCCTGATTACAACGATACCACACATGTATCAAAAGACACCCTTTCTTGCCCAGGAGACACTCCTAATTGAAATGAGTGGATTACAACATCTTGGGAAAAAATCAACCAATTATGCATACCTTGCAGTTTTTCAGGATAAACTACCATTTACCT
>WMED01003945.1:0-21392 GCA_019650415.1 Pipa parva
TATCCAATAAATTTGGAAGGATGCCAAAGACACTGCATGCTGACAATGGAACTGAATACACAAGTGGTAAGACACAAGCCATATTAAAATAAAATGGAATCATATTGGAGAAGCAATAATGACTGCTTGCTATCTTCAAAACAGATTACCAGGGAAATCTACAAAGAAAACTCCATATGAGCAATGGAACAAAAAGAAGCCTGAATTAAAGTACATAAGAATAAATGTAAAACATTTGTGCATGTTCCTAAAGAAATGCGTACAAAATGGGAAGCTCATGCAAAGGAAGGAGTCCTGGTAGGCTACAGTGAAACCCAAAAAGGATACAAAATCCTGCACCCAGAGACCAACAAGGATACAATCAGCAGAGATGTAATAATAGATGAAAACTCTGTATCACTAAAATTTCATGAAGTTACTCCAGTAATTCCATTAGAGCCACAGCAGCAACCACAGTCACAAATTCAAGAACCAAGTTTGAAGATTTCAGGAAGATGATGGGACTAACTGGATAAGTAGTTGTTGAGTGGGGGTGTTGGAATAATACTTATTACTGTCTGCAACAACCACTTCAGTAAGTATTGCTTTTGTCTAGGGATATTGTCATTGTTGATAAAGTTAGGATGTTTAAAAAAAAACTGTGTAAAGAGGAAACAGTTTAGACTTTGCTTGCTGCAGAGAGACTGATATGTGCAGACATGTTTTCCTGTGTGCTGAGAAGTTATGCTTGTTCTGTTCATGAATACATTTCCTTTTGCTGCTTCACTACTGGAGAATGATCTGGATAATCTGCTGCTAACACTAATGAAAAATCACATGGCAAATTAAGGGCATGGATAAGACTATCGTAAAACTTGTACACCTTGAAAATTTTCACTCACTTCTAGTAGTTGACAGACTGTAGAGTCCTAGGGATTCTCCAGCCTGATGGTAAAGTGGAATGCTGCAGTAATACATAAAAAGAATCATGTGAAAGCACTAATGAGAACTAATGAAGAATCAGGAGGCCTTGTTCCCCAAGATCTGAACGAATACAAAAAACTCAGAGAGACAATGCAGATTAACCCTTAGGAAAACTGTTGGTGTTATCACTGCTGCAAACTAAGCTGTGCAAAACATTCTGTACAGCTTATAAAGATATTGGAAACTTCCAGTGTTGTATAAGGCAAATACGTGTTTCCTTAAAGGTGACCTCACCATGAATACCTGGTGCCATGCTATATTTTCACTCAGGAAGCAAGAGTATATGATTCACCTTCCCCATCCTATGAGTGAAAGCTTGAAGCTTGTAACAGTGGGGGTAATTCAGCAAGGTGCGAACGCACCTTGTGATGCTTCGCCTCAGCTCACACAGACTGTTACGCACTCGCTGATGTCCTGCACGCGAACAACAGTGAATGCTTTAAAGGGATTCCAGCCTCGGCGAGGATCGCGAGGCTGAACTTGAGTCTCCTCGCGAGACTGGAATCTCTTTAAAGCATTCGCTGTTGTCCGCGTGCAGGACATCAGCGAGCACATAACAGTCTGTGCGAGCTGAGGCGAAGCATCGCAAGGTGAGTTCACACCTTGCTGAATTACCCCCAGAAGATAAACAAGAGCAGAAGAATATTATATCAAAGCTCTGTTCTGCTGTGAACTAGGGTACTAAAAATAGTGGATTTCATAAAAGCCCTAAGTTCTCATTAAATCTACTAATGCTTCTCACTATTATATTGAAGACATTTATTTTGAAATGTTTCTGAATATTGCTGTTTGTGGTCAATTGATTTAAGTGCTTGCATTTTTTTAGACAATTTCCTCACATTGTAAACTACCCTTTGAGATATTTAATTGCTTTTTAAATGAACAGTTCTAAGTATGAGATTTGCCAATAGAACATGCAATCTGGAGCTTTTTATAATACTGACAAAAGGTTGCTTAGTTACTGTGTAAATATAAAATGACAGGGAAGAGTTTCGGCACGCCAATATTCCGACCAACCTCCTTGAGCAAGTAAAGTAACATTTGTAAAATGCATACTTTTACACGTCATTTTTTTTAAATTATTTTGTTCAAGCATATGATTTAGTTTCAGTGAACTAGGTTTTACCTTTGTAAGAATAATGTAGTTTCAGTAGGGCTTTTGTCAGTTGTGCTAAAGAGCTAAGATTTTAGTTATTGCTATAATCCCAAACTTCTTTTCCAAAAAAAAAAATAAAATCAATTTATATAATTTATATTTAAATTATACAAATAAAATAATCACCTCAATAGGTAGGCATTTTAATTCCTTAAGCCATGAGAAACCATGGCAGTGTGCTGAGGGACAATATAGTCACAGGTATTGCCATTTAGGGGGGAATTCAGCAATATCCGAAGTGAGGTGTGTAGTGTTCACCTCACTTCGGAACAACTGAAATGCGCATGCTGATGTCCTGCACGTGGACATCAGCATGCGCATTAAAGTGATTCCCCTCCTGGCGAGGAGACTCGAGTGCTCTCGCCAGGAGGGGAATCCCTTTAATGCGCATGCTGATGTCCGCGTGCAGGACATCAGCATGCGCATTTCGGTTTTTCCAAAGTGAGGCGAACACTACGCACCTCACTTCGGAGCTTGGTGAATTCCCCCCTTAATATGGTTTCCTGGCAAGCTAATGTAGAAGAATATGCACATGTTTTTCAGATTCTGGTGTATATTCCTTTTCCTTGCAAACTACCCACTTTGTGTTTACCTGGGGGTATGCATGGATATAGTAAAGGGATCTCATTTTGTCTCCTTTTGATACAGCATGTGCTGGAATGTCCTTGTATTCAAACCTGTGTATAGGTCAAATAGTAAAGACAAGAAATAAAAGTTACATTGATATGAATACAATTATTCATCTATATGTTTTTTAGAAACTTTGTGGCACGTATATACTGTATGTTACATCACAATTAAGACAACCTTCTTAAAACTGTAGAAGTATCAGAGAGTCGTGGAGATGCAAAAAAAATTATTGAAAAATGGTGCAAACTGGATTAAGGTTTTGGACACCTTTGAAACTTTAGGACTGAATAATTCATTACATTTTAATATTTTTACTTAAATGATAAATGCTTATATAATATAAGATAATATAATAATAGTGCTTATATAACTGTTTATTTTTTTTCCCTTGCAGGATGAAGAAATAATTTATATTGACCACCCTTAATAAAATCACCTCTGACAAGTAAGAAGATTGTTAAAATTTGCTGGCTCAATATGGGCCTCATTGTCAAAAGGGTGAATTCACCTGTCAAATTCACATTGCTACAGTTCAAGTTGCATCTCCAAAATCGTCATGAATTCACTTCTCAGAATTGACAAAGCTGCGAATATACTAGTGAAACAAGCGGACAGTGGTGATCACTGTAGTATGCATAGAGTGGTGTAGGCAGAAATAGGATGAGAAGTGAAGCAAATCTGACAAGTGAAAGGCAGTGATGTCAGACCCATACTGTCCCACTAACTGTATCCTGTGAATATTATATGTTTGTCACCTTGTCTAGGACATATTGTCTCTTAGTTGCAGTTGCCATTGTCACTTTTGAATGAATAGTCACCTTATGCAACACTGGAGCCTTGCCATCACCCCACCAATTCACCACTTTGAAATGGCGAAGACAAATAGGTGAATTTGGAGCAGTTCATTTAGTCGCATTTACACCTTTGGCACACTCTGATACATAGTCAATAGTAGAAGTACCTGTTCACGCTCATGGAAAGTGATGCAAAGAGCTCCATAAGTTTGTGACTATTGTAGATGCCAGAATTGGTCAGGTATTCGCCACTTCCCAGAGTGTAATCAACAAGCAAACATGAGGAAGTGGCGAATAGATGTGAATTCAGAGCTCTATGCGACTATTTGGACTTTTGACAATGAGACCCTATATGTCTGTACTGTGACTTATATAATGTACAGTATATGTTTTATTACCACTGGTGTGTTTCATGGGCAGCTCCAACAGTGCTTCTTATTGGCTACTGAAACGCTTCCCTCATATATAAATGATTAATGGTTTTAATAACTTTGTGAGTGTTTTATTACTGGGTCTTTATCTGTCCTTACTATTTAATTTAATTGGCACTAACAATGAGCTTAAATGGCTTGAAATGTGTGCCAAATATGCTTCAAAATGAGAAAAAAGTCTCTCCCTAATTGAGATCAAACTGATCTTCCAGCCAAAGGGAAAATAAAGTGTGGTGGCTTAGTGATTAGTATTGTTACTGTTATGCAGATTGTATGCTGTGCCCATGTATGTGTGGGTTTCAAGGCACTCCAAAACATACTGATAGGTTAACTGTAGTATGACCCATGTATGTGTGGGTTTCAAGGCACTCCAAAACATGCTGATAGGTTAACTGAAGTATGACCAAATTGATCTTAGTCTGTGTGTGTGTGTGTGTGTGTGTGTGTACATAATTGTATGCAATTTAGATTATAAAGTCCACAAAGGCAGGGCTTATTTGTATAATCCAGTGCTTTATAAATACCATAAAGTTAAATAATCTATTTGATGCATAATCTATAAGGGGGTACACAATATTATATATTATATTTCTATAACATGACAGGAGTTATTCATTGTTTTTGTGCAGAAAGAAAGTGAGATAACCAGCTTCATTCTAAGAGAATTAAAAGAAAGGTTCACTTTAACAATGAAACGAACTTTAGCTTAAAGTCATGAGGCCCGAGCAAGTTGTAGCATTGATGGTAAAAGGTAGAGAGGAATCCTTTGTGTTGTACATACATTTGGAATTTGAATTAATAAGCATATAGATCAACCAGGCTTAACTTCATCATCAGTTACATAAATTGCAAACAACTCATTAATTTTAGGAAAAGCTGAAGTAAAGCCTGTATTTAAGAAGTAGTCCTGCTGTGAAAGAGAGAAAGAATAAAGGAGGAATTTATCAGATCTGAAAAGGTTTTGTGAGGGCCTAATGCTGGAGAATCATTATTCACTAAGGTGCAAATTTAACTGTTGAATTCGCAGACAGCGAATTTCCATAGCAAATGCACGACAATTTCCCCATTGTAAAGTTGCGACAATTTTTTAATGTTAAGATTGTGACAATTTTCCCATAATAAAGTTGCAACTGCGACAATATTCTCATTATAAAGATGTGACTGCGACAGTAGCAGTCTATTGCAACTGCCTTTATCTGGCGAATTCACACCTATACGCAGCAATTTGGACTTTAGTGAATAACTCCCTGTTCAGTGTTTATTTAATTATGCCTGTATCGACTATTTAAAAATGCTGTTTCAGCCATATACTGTAGATTGAGATCTTATGCATTTTTTACATTGAAAAATTGTTTTCGATACTGTAAAAATAAATATCCCCCCAAGAATTGTAAAAAAGATAAAGAATTCATCAGTAAAAAGATATGAATTCCCCATGGGTACATCTGTTCACTCAACAAAGCAGGGCATGACATTGTGTACTTATTTTTATATTGAATGGATTTCTGAACTAGAAATGATGAGGAGTTTGGATTATGGACAGTGGTAAGGGATGAGGGGTTTATAAGCCATTTGGAGAGGTATTAAGGGTTAATAGGTAACTCGGCAGAAATATAGAAATGAGGGGGAGATCTAAGATCAAGAATTGTGATTTGAAATCGACTCACATTTATTATTACCTCTTTTTGTTAAAAGTTTAAGGAAGGAATTCACCATAGTGCAAAGTGAGGTCCAGATCCTTTGCCTCACTTCGCACAGACTGTTATGCATTCGCTGATGTCCTGCATGCGGACATCAGCGAACGCTTTAAAGGGATTCCAGTCTCGGCAAGAGCACTTGAGTCGCTTCGCCGAGACTGGAATCCCTTTTAAAACGTTCGCTGATGTCCGTGTGCAGGACATCAGCGAATGCATAACAGTCTGTGCGAAGTGAGGCGAAGCATCACAAGGTGAGTTCGCACCTTGCTGAATTAACCTATGACTTCTTAGTTTACTCTGTTGTAGGAGAATAAGAAAGATCTGATGGTCTAGCATATTTTATTTATCTACAGTAATACTTATAAATGAAGAAGAATTGCTAATTTCTCCTATTTGAATATCACTGAAACTAATTGGGTCTCAACTTAAAACTAACAAATGACATTGGTTACTAGAGCCTCTGGTAAAGGCAGACAAAAAGCAAAAAGAAGCATGGAGTAGATGGGTAAACACAGCCTGTGGGAGCTCTATGGTAACAGAGAATACTCTGTCCTGTGAAAGTAGGAAAAAATGTGCGAAACTGTAATGCCACATGTGAGGAAGAAGTAGATAAAGAGGATGAGAACAGGGGAATATATATTTAGCATAGAAAGAAGATTGGCTTAAGTTTCATCATTTTAACTGAGGCCCATGGATTCATTTGAATGCACTTTAAAGGAACCATCTGACTAAAAATTTTAAAAAACCTTTATTTCTTTCTGTTAATTACTAACTTTTATTAATGCAATTTATTATAAATTAAAAAAAATAAAATAAAATTCTTACCTGTAAAGAAGTGCTGGAGAGCACTTCCATGATGCAGACTCCATCTTCACACTCTGCTGATGTCTCTACGTTGTCCCAAATCACCTGATCCCTTTAAGAAGCACAGTCCTAACAAGCCAAGCTGATAATGAAATCCCACATCAGCATTTCCTATGTCACATGGGTGAGCGTGCACATGTGACATAGGAAATGCCGACGCTGAAGAGGACTGCTCTTCTCAGAGTGATCAGGTGATTCAGGATGCCGTAGAGTTGCCGGCAGAGACTGAAGATGGCGTCTGCAACATGGAGGTGCTGTACAGCACTTCATTACAGGTAAGAATTTTATTTTATTTTTTATTTAAGTTGATAATAAATTACATTTAATACAAGTTAGTAATTAACATAAAAAAGGTGGGGTTTTTTTATTTCTGGCCAGACTGTTCCTTTAAGAGTTGTTATAGAATGGACAATTTGTTTACATGGAAAATCGGTTTAATATATATGACAAATATATGTCTACAAATACAGTGTTAATAAGAGTTCTCAAGGCAACTTTCTTTTTTGCCATAAGTGAAATAAAACCTTCTTCTCATGTATTGTTCTACTGTCCCTTTATATTACATGATCTTCTGTAAAACCCATTGGGGTAACTAGTCAGTGGCATGCATATAACCTTCCCATATGCCATAGGAAACTGCATTAATTAAGAGACCTCCTGTTTAGGTTGGAGAAGTGATATATATTGGTGCACATGTTAAGAAATTGCAAGATTTTTTTTTCTTATTGAACAGCAGTAAATAAATACAGCACTTTTGCTTTTAAATAATGTAACTCTAATTTGACCATTTCCTAGCAGTTACATGCTCCAATCAGAGTTTTTCATCCACAACTATCTTTTAGTCACCTCAGGGGGTTAGGCCGTACTTACTTAATTGGAGTAGGGCTTGTACCTCTTTAAATAAAGGGCGCCAGAGATTCTATGCTAGGGGTGGCGAACCTTTTTGGCATGGAGTGTCAAAAAGGTGAGTCACCCACCAGCGCATCCCACAAAGTGCCGGCGCTGGTGAGTGACATCATCATGCCAGCATCAGGGGAGAAGCGCGCACGCATCGAGGGAGGAGAGCTCCCCTGCTAGCGTGCGCTTCTTCAGTGCAAGCTACAGATCCGGCCTGAAAACTGTCAGATCGGGTCCGCAGCCTGTACTGAAGGCAGGGTTTGGCGATGGCTCGCGTGCCAACAGAGAGGGCTCTGCGTGCCCTAGGTTCGCCATCCTGTTCTATGCTCACCAAACGATAACTTTTATTTACAATGAGCAGTATTGGCAAGCACAGCACTGTCAGTAATGTAGTGTCATCCCATTACATCCATTTCACAGCAAAAAGGTACTTTGGATATAGTTACGCTCCCTTGTATCTGGATCAGTTTAATCCTGGTAAGGTGTAATTACGCACAAAGGGTCTTAGACAGGAACCCACCTTTGACAGCCTGTAGAGATTTTCCACCCTGTTCGATGGAGGCTTTGTAGCAAAACCCCAGCCTGCTCCCAGGCCTGGGATTGAAGACAACAACCCACATGAGACACACACATATTTATAGACTGGATTACTCCTCCCAGCTATATTCTTAGAGAGATATCGTATTGCAATATTGTAATAATATTAAACTCCAGCAGGTAGTGCTGTTGCTACACCCCTGAGTGTATAACCCAATTTAGTTTTTTGTTTTTAATTTTACTAAGATAAAAACATAGAAGTTGTAGGAAATGGGATAGTACCATTTCCATTTTGTACAATAGCATAAGATATGATCAGTATTTCTCCTTCAGCAGAAGATTTAACAGAATCTTCCAAAATTTGACTCAATATCCCTATCTTTCTCCAGCCATTTGGGCACTGTCACCTACTCAATCCTAGCTGGGGCCCCAGACAACACTCTAAATGATTCTAAATTGTGTAATTTAATGGGACACTAAAGCCAGTAAAGAAAGCTTTCTTTTTATTGGACACATTTTATTAAGTAGAACAGGTGTTAAAATGATAGGTTTAGACTGGTTTTTAGCCAGCATTGTCCTCTATTAATCTGTGTGCTTCCATGAGTGTCTATTTTAACTGAATTATACTGTATATTAATAGTTAATAGAGATTTCCTGAATTAGTGTATTTTATGTTATAATTCTACGACTTCCACGTTTCTCTCTGACAATTTTAAGTAGACATATTTCCCCACTTGCAAGGCCCTAGATTGGTTATTTCATTTTAGGAACAAGGTGACCCCATTGTTCCAGCCTTTGTAACTACTCTGAAGAAGGTATTTTTGACGTTTTTCCTTTGTAGCTTTAGCCATCCAGCATTTCTTTGTCTCTGAATCACTTCAGCTATTTCAGTTCCTTTGTGATATGTAGATCTTTGTACCACACCAATAGAGGGTTTTTTTATTGTTTTATCTTTTTTCAAGGCTTTATCTACACATAGGCACGTAGGCTTTGGCAAAAGTCTGGTTACTAAAAAGATTCAGACCACTGGGGAAAAAAAATTGGAGATTAAAGTAGGCATTTTTACAGCACAAAGAAAAGATGGAATTTTTCTTAAATGTAAATCAAACAAGGATGTTCATCTGCCATTTAAAAACTTTTTAACCTATGAATTGATCTTTATTTAAAGCACCAATTGTAACCAACCAATAAAAAGTTCTAGATATTCAAGTTCCAATGTAAATCTTAAAAGTATAAAACTACTCAAGCAATATACATGTGATAAATGGGAGGTTTGTATAAGTGTAAATGATCCAATACCGTCTGTTTCTCCAGAGAATGAATCTATTACAGTAAAATTAAGTTCCAAATACAAATACATTTAGATGAAATATATAGTTTGAATACTGCCTGTAGAACTCTGTTAACTGATTATGTTTTGATTTTTTTCTTATTATAAACAGAGCTTTGAAATGGATTTGGAGTTAAAAGATGTTAGCAACAGAACTGTTATCAAGGATGAAAATGGTACATTTGAAACAACTGACTCCAGTTTCCCTGCCTGGGAGGATTATAACAGCAGTGTTGACGATATCCGATACTTTCTAATTGGCCTGTACACATTTGTAAGCCTTCTAGGATTCATGGGAAATCTACTTATCCTGATGGCTATTTTCAGAAAACGCAAGCAAAAGACTATTATTAACTACCTCATTGGCAATTTAGCCTTTTCTGATATTTTAGTTGTACTCTTTTGTTCGCCATTCACTCTTACGTGCGTCTTGCTGGATCAGTGGATCTTTGGGGAAGTCATGTGTCATGTTGTACCTTTTCTTCAATGTGTATCTGTTCTTATTTCAACCTTAATGCTCATGTCTATAGCCTTGGTCAGGTACCATATGATAAAACATCCACTCTCGACAAATTTAACAGCAAACCATGGTTACTTTTTAATAGCAACTGTGTGGACTCTTGGATTCACCATCTGTTCGCCACTGCCAGTTTTTCACAAAGTCATAAACTTAAGAGAGGCATTCCACTTAGAATCACTGATAAATAGTTACTTGTGCATAGAATCATGGCCCTCAGATTCCTACAGAATAGCTTTTACTATTTCTTTATTGCTTGTTCAATATATTTTGCCATTGTCTTGCTTGACCATTAGTCATACTAGCGTTTGCAGGAGCATAGGCTCAAGGCTACCAAGCAGAGATGCAAAAGTTGAAGAAAATGAAATGATAAATTTAACACTTCAGCATCCAAAGAATCATTCGTCTCAATTTGAAATATCAAGTAGTCGTAGGTGGAGTTATTCTTGCGTCCGCAAGCACAGAAGGAGATACAGCAAAAAATCTGCCAGTGTCGTCCCGGCAACATCCAGGCATAATCAAGAAAGTAATACTTGTGACATTCCAGAAACATCTACCACAGAAAGGAGTCACACGCTTCCTTCGAGCGTTTACCTACCAGGAGTGCCCATTTGCTTTGAAATGAAACCCGAAGATAACTGTGAAATGAATAACATGATTTCAGTATCTAAATCCATAATGCGGATAAAAAAAAGGTCAAGAAGAGTTTTTTGCAGGCTGACGGTATTGATCTTAGCTTTTGCTGTCAGTTGGATGCCACTTCACCTTTTTCACCTTGTAACTGATTTTAACGCCAATCTTATTTCTAATCGACATTTTAAATTAGTGTACTGTATCTGCCACTTGCTAGGCATGGTCTCCTGTTGTCTAAATCCTATATTGTATGGATTTTTAAATGACGGTATTAAAGCTGATTTAATGTCTCTTATAAAATGTTTCCAGATATCCTAACTTCATATATCTAGAGACATATAATACACTCCAGTTGCCTGGAAACTAGAAAAATATCCTGTGGTCTCACCTGTACAGCACCAGACTTGGATGCTGTTTAGTGTTCAATGGAGCTATGCCTAGATCAAAAAAAAAATAGTATTTGCAAAGGTTAATTCAAGTAGCAATTCATACAAAAGCAAATGTATATATGTGTATTAAAACTTGCTACATATGATCTCTGTGAGGTTAAATTATTACTTATATTTTTCTTGTAAATATATAAAAAAAAAATCAATGCTAAGATTATTTCATATAATTTCAAGATTATTTCAATAATTGTGTTATTGTTTTGTACATGTAATAAAAATAAAATGTATATTATTCAAAAAAATTCAATAGCCTTTAGTCATAAATGTTAACAGTCAATTAACTTAGAAATGGTTACTGGTTTCCCTCATCATAATGGCATCAATATTATCTCTATTTGAATTTGTCTTTAAAGATTGATGGGGTTGTTATTTCAAAATCATTGTGCAGTAAGAATGCCAAAAGTTCTGTCTGTGGATTGCAGATTTCACTCATAGGGCCTCATTGACTAATGTCCGAATAGTCGCGTAGAGATATGAATTCACATTTATTTGCCACTTTCCCATGTTTGCTTCTTAAATAAATTCTGGGAAGTGGCAAGTGCACGACCAATTTGGGCATCTATGATAGTTACTTACGGAGCTCTTCGCATCTCTTTGCATGTGCATGCACAGGTACTTCTACTATTCTATTGACTAAACTGCAGAGTGTGCGAATGTGACTAGGTGAACTGCTCCGAATTCACCTGTTTGACTTCGCCATTTCAAAGTGGTGAATTGGGTGGCTGATGGCAGGGCTCCAGTATTACATAAGATGACTATTCAGTCAAAAGTGACAGCGGTGACTGTGGTTAAGTGACAGCATGACCTAGGGACAAGGTGACATAGAAATAGATAAAATATTCATAGAATAAGTTAGTGGGAGAGTGTGAGATTTATGTTACTGCCCTTCATTTGTCAAATTCACCTTACTCCACATGCATGACTTCTCATCTTACTTCTATGAGCCTGACTATACCACACTACACATGCGACAGCTATCACCTCTGTCCGCTTGTTTGACAAGTAAATTCACTACTTAGTCAATAGTGAGAAGTGAATTCACAACTATTTTGGTGATGTAACTCGAATTGTAGCGAGGTGAATTCACTCATTAGTCAATGAGGTCCTACAATGGGACCAAGTTTTTAATAGGACCACAAGATGTTTAATGCTGTTGGGAATTTCCCTTGTCAGTCCTGGGGTGCATGCAGCATGATTTATATCAGCTGGGCATTGCCTCCAGCAGGATTGGAGCCAGGAACCGACTGTATGCCAGGTAGCAGTTATACCACTACTCCATTTGAGCTTGGGTCTGACTCTGTGGGTCTGTGGGCCTGTGTTTTCAAGTGAGCTGTCCAATACATTAGTGCTGATTAGCCTGCAGACTTGGTAATTGGTTACCCAGGTGCTTCCTGTTTGTCATCATCCAGGCCTTTAAATAGTCTTTGCCCAAGCTAGTTTTCCTGTTGTGAAGTCCTGCTGAAGCTCTTGTTTCCTGTTTATCTGTGTTATTGATCTTGGCTTGTTTTGACCCCTTTGTTTTTCTGGTATCCCTGACCTTTAGCTTCGTCTGACTGTGTTTTTTATGCTTCCCTGATTTTCCTAATCCGACTCTCCTGTCTCCACCTTGCTATCCTTGGTACCTCGGTTTGGTTTTTGCTCATTTTTGCTGGGTTGCTCCGGTGCCTTAGCATTTTTGCAGCAGTAAGTCCGGGGTCCCAAAAGGGCATCAGTGAACACCAGAATGTTGAAGTTTCCATCCCAGTTAGTTGTGCTACAGGTTTCATCTAGGGTCCAGTTTCAGGTAGCAACCAAACATTTCATACCCTGTTTCCCCAAAAATAAGACCTAGTGCAATTTTTCCAAGCTCAGAAATATAAAGCCTCCCCTGAAAATAAGACCTAGCTGCAGTAAAGTACTGAAAATATACCATACGGTACAGAGTTTCCCAGTAAATAAGACTTAGTGAGTCTTTAGGAGCAAAACTTAATATAAGACAGTCTTATTTTTGGGGAAACACAGTACAGTAAATTAATCAACCATTATCATCTATTTAGAAGAACCTTCAATATCTAACAATCATAAGGATCATAATATTGTACATAATGCATAAAACATATCAACAACTGAGATAAAGAATTACTAAATAAAGATAAAAGTTAACAATATAAAGTATATAAAGGCTTCCATTGTTTATAAACTAAGTGTGACTCTGCACTTAAGAACCCCAAAGTAAAAGTTGTGAAAATGGGAGCTTTATAAAGATTTAGGTAGAAAGGTTTGAATACAAAAAATAAACAAAAAACTTTTTAAATGTCTTTCATGAATGTTGCTGGTAATAAACCCCTTTTTCTTATATCCCATTTTGGTTGTATGGTAGCTTATACAGGACTACTTAGAAAAGAAATGATTTCAATGTTCCTTTCTATATACATAACATTAGTGTGCTGCTGCTGTGAACTCTAAATACACCTGAGCCACCCATGTGCTGTGGTTGTTGTATTTATACCTATTTTGGACAGTGTTTAACAACACTCTCATCAAATTTATGGTTGTTTAACTTCATTGCTTCCCAGTAAATGTGTTGGAGCCAGTCAGTCCAAGTATAGGGAAAACGGACGTCACCAAATACTTTACAGATGGCTCTTATAAGATGATTTTATAGAATTAAACCCATACTGCTTATTAAAAGTGTACTAGTTCCCATAGGTACCACAGCCCCAGCTCCTTTATAAGGACAATTGGGGATGAAAAGGTTTGATCAACTAGAGAAAATACACCACAGTTTTAGAACACTGCAGGTCAGAATGGAGAGAATGTACAACTGTTAGGAGTTGTAATTACCACTCCTTGCTACAGTGCCGGTCTCTCTATGGTGCGGGGAACGCCGAGTTCTCTCTTCGGCACTCGTGTCAGGTGCGCGTTGACGTGCGCGCTTATGACGCGGATGGCGCGATCATGTGAAAGACTCCTTTTCTTATATAAATGAGTCTGTCAGTATGTTCTGCGCCTGATTATAGGACTGTTCTGCTCCTGGGTTCTATATATCCTGTTCTTGTTATTAAAGTGTATGACCTTTGCCTGAACACTGCTTGTCCTAACCTTTAACTTGTTAACTGTATCTGCCTGTTATCCACCTGCCTTGACCTCTGCTTGTATGCTGACCATTCTCTCTGCTAATTCCTTTTGGTACATCACCATCTGTGGACAGCAATCCCAGGGGTTGAGACCTGGACACTGCTTGCAGCTAAGGCCTAACTCCCTTGCGGGAGCTCATGGTGAACACTGGCAGTGTGTTAGACTCCACGCCCTGGTGGTGGCTGGCGTCAAGTCCACTGTGGATTCCAGCCCTAGTCACTATCTCCTCTTCTGTAAGTTAAAGGAGCAGTTAAATCTTCAGCTCAACTCCTGTTCTTCTCATGTTTATATTGGCTATGCCTGCTACTGATTTCTTACTTTTTCCTGGCATTCTATTTTTTGCCCTGTGCCCTTGCCTTTCTGTTTTTTCTCTGCTACTCTGTTCTTAGCCAGTTTGTGTATTTTCCCTGCTCCTTTCTTCTCATACTGTTTTTTTCGGTCTAGCCTGTGATATTTTTTGTCCTGATTGTACAGGGAGTACTGCTATAGGGGACACCACCAGCTTAGCAAACTAAGGGGTCCAGAAAGACATATATATGTAGGTTTCAGAATACTGTCCAATAAAACTAAAGAGGCACTGATCAGTGCAAGTGAGCATTTCATAGTGTAAATGGGGTTGTTGCCTCAAAAATGGGGTAGTTAACCTCAAAAATACCCTGCAATGCTATAACTTGGCCTTTAAGAGTTCAGTGTTTCCATTTGGAAACAAATGTTGTCTTAACTATGCAAGATCTGTTTGTGTTTCAATGCAGGCTCCTCTCCATTGTGCAGTACTGAACTAACCTCTATATTTAGAAGAAGTAATTCCTGGAAACATTTTATTGCATAAATTATTCCTGATTTACGTTGGGGTTGTGATGAAATTAATATACATAGGCCCAGGTGCAGCTCATCAAACCCTCCACAACCCTATTGAAAACCGAGGCTTCTTGCACATCTGATCTATTTTTGTTAAATGCATCTTGTTGTCTAATGGCAGGGCTTCTACTGTCCAACTGACTTTGCCACACTACGCAAGAAATGGCTACTGATGCAGTGGCATAGTCACTATGGGAATTCTCTGTACAGTGAATAAGGAGCAGAGAATCGGAGCGTATACAGTATATATATATATATATATATATATATATATATATATATATATATATATATATATACAGGTATATATAATGTATAATGTATATATATATATATATATATATATATATAATTTTATTTATAAAGCACCACAAAGTTACACAGCACTGTACAATTCAGCAATACAAATATGACAGACATGGGAAAAGTGCATTACACATTACAAGTGAGTAACAGACAAGCGTAAAATCAGTTTAAGTGCCAGGTTGTGATTGGCACAAGAGGATGGAGGTCCCTGCCCCATAGAACTTACAATCTAAGTGGGAGGAAGACTCACATACACATCCAGAACGGTAATAAGAGCTGTAGCAACTGAGACACTGGTCTATAAATACATAAATAAATAAAGATATAAATTTATATACATATATAAATACTGTACTAAGCATAAATAGTTAATTAAGGATACTATACAATATTTACAAAAAAACAGTGCTAGTGCTCCATAAGATAGGATTTTATTTTTGGTTTTAAAAGTGCGGAGGGAACATACTGATGAGAATTCACTTCATCAGTCGAATTCTCACTTTGATGAATAAGACCCTAAGGGTAAAAGGGGTTATTCACCTTGGAATACATTTATAGTGCTTTGAAGACTGTAGATAATGGTCTATATTTTATTTTTTCTTCATTGTTTGTGGACACAGAGGGTCACTGATCCTCAGAAACCAGAAAATGTCATTTCATTTTTATGATTTTACTGTATTTTTATGTAGTACTATAATTCTTTTGTCTGTAAGCATCGATACATGGAACAAATATGTTCACATATTCACTTTATTCCTTTCAATTATCTTTGCAAAACAGATGTCACCCATTGCAGTAAATGCCAAAAGTTCAGTTACCTCAAACACTGACAACTAATGCTACATAAAACATTTGGTGCATGTGTGTATAATATATCAATAAGTACACATGAAATAATGATGGCATAGATTGTTTCAATAACAAGGCAAGGTCAGATTCTAATTCCATATTGCCAAACACTTGCATTACTAGATTGTAATTGATAGCATATTCAATTCTTAAGGTCAGCATCTGTGCTAATAGGTGCAATGGTCAGGTAATATAAATGTTCTGTTCTAAATTCATATTGATTCATTCATTTAAAAGTTAGTGGTCTTTGACAAACATAATTTCCATGTTTATAAATGACCAAAGGTTAACTAATCAAAGGTGTTAAATGAGCAAACACAATGTAAAGAATATTGATAACGATAACATTATACATGCTACATTAAGGTGTGTAGTAAGCCTATGAGAGTGGTCTTCAAAATGGATTGCTTATTATTCTATTGTCCTTTGCTGAACAAGTTTTGCTCAGATATGTCACTTAAAGAAGAGCTAAACAGCTTCTATTCATATTCTACCAGAAGCATAATATGAGCAAGCTGAGCTGCTTCAAGTAAACACAGGAAATAACAAGCCTTATAGAAATCCAAGGTGCATTATAACTCTTAAGCCACCAACAGGGCTTAAGAATGTGGGGTCTAAGGTGAATGTAACATTTTGGAGTATCCTTAATCGAGGTAACAATATTATCTCTTTAAACATAAATGTATTGCATCAACACAAATAAATTGTAAATAACAAGGGTCTCAGGTACTAATGTACATAATGAAAGAAACGTTTAACCTGTGGGGCCTCTTAAAAAGGAGGGTCTTAGGCGACAGCCTTTTTAGCCTTATAGATGAGCCAGCCCTGTTTGCCATTTTCTAAATAGTTTAATATCACCCATATTAAAGTGGTACAGAGCTACACAACAATTCGCTTTATTATTGCATCATGGTGGGTGGAAATTTGAGCTCCCACATAAGGGGCAGTGCCGTGGGCACAGGTAAAGGAGAGACTAAAATTGCAATTTCTTTGTATACCTTTTTCAATTTATACAGATATATTAAGCTATGTGGGTTAAATATTTCTGTTTGTGCTGTTCTTTATTAAGACAACAAAAGAGTAATAATGTGGGGCCTTTTTGACTAAAGCCCAAATAGTCGAGTAAAGCTCTGAATTTGCATCTATTCACCACTTCCTCATGTTTACTTATTGAGCAAACTGCGATGTGGTGATTATGCAAACAATTTGGGTGACTATGATAGTCACAATCTTATGGATCACTTTGAATCATTTTGCATGCACGTGCACAGGTATGTCCACTATAGACTAAGGGGGGAATTCACGATAGTGTGAAGTGAGGTGCGGAGTCTTTGCCTCATTTCACACTGACTGATATGCGCTCGCTGATGTCCTGCACGCAGGCATCAGCGAGCGCATAACAGTCAGTGCGAAGTGAGGCGAATTCCCCCCTAAGCATTCAGGTGTGTTGAAAGAGCAAATGTGACTAGATGAACTGCACTGAATTCAAACATCAGAGTTGCAAATTGAGTGGCTATCCAACTTCTATCCAACTACATACTTCTATCCAACTTCTATCCAACTACATACTTCTATCCAACTGATTAGGCCACAAAATGCATCAAACAGCGATCGCTGCTGTTCACTTGTTCAACAAGTTTGTTTGCCATTTAGTCAAAGAAATGAATTTGTGACTATTTTGGCAATGCAACTCAAATTGTAGCAAGATGAATTCACCCTTTAGTCAATCAGGCCTGTGATCTTAGTAAGGAACCTTATAATCATCATTACTTTGTGGGTTTTATATGTTGAAAGTTAAAGGAGAACTATTATGTTAAAACGAACTTACCTGATCATTTTAGCAGCAGTACACTAATTATACCGTTGCCAGTTCAGTTTTCCACAGCCAAGGATTGTGAGATGAATACCTCACACAGTACCTGCTCCCCTTCAAAATTTTGCAGAATATAACCAACTGGGCATGCACAGATTAGTGGTTAGATTCGGTGAACATTGGGAGGGGGGTGGGTACTGTGTGATGACTGACATCAAACACATACCCAAGAAATAACCTGATGCATGGAAGATATTCATTTCACAATCCTGGGTTGTGGATGATCGTGAGATGAAAGCTGATCTAGCAGCAGTACACTTACTGTACTGTTCCTAAATCAGCTTAGTTTATTTTAACATAATGGTTCTCTATTCTCTAATCGAAGAATAATAGTTATAATAGTTCTCTAAAAGTGTACCTTTGTAATCTGCAGCTTTTTTAAGTTAGCCTTACCCATACAGATTCATTCTTTCTGAGCCTTTATTGTTTCTGCCAGAACAATCCTAATAGTAATTTTCATTTTCTGGTGTCAAATTAACAATATCATGTTTAGGGACCCCCATAACTATGTTCTGGGGAAATATCTGACAAGTCTTCTTTGTCAGTATGTCCAACCAATTAGTCACAGACCAAGTCCTTGATTGTTATGAGCTGGCATTAAAGTGGCAGTGGGAAATGATGTTTGTTAAGAAGCCCGGTGCCTAAGCTTCTGTTTAGGACATTGTATGCCAGCGTCTACAGTTCTGACCTGGGTTTCTATCATTTAAGCACTGCTTATGGTAAACACATGCGCTTGAGACTAAACTAATGATTATCAGTCTGGATTTCCCACTCTGAAGGCAATGACAGATGAGTTTTAAATGCCAGTGTCAAAATGTTGACCGAATGCAGGTAGGTCATGTCCCATTGATTTCAATGAAGACTGCATCAATAACTGCCTTATGACTTTATGCTCAGGTGGTAACATTAACAAAATTAGTTTCTTCAGCTCCTACCTGATTTATTAACTAACGCTGAATTCACTGAATAAGAATGTATAACAGAAGCATATATATTTCCCATCAGAACAAGACATCTCATTATTGTCACTTATATTTACCATTTTCTGCCTTTGCAGATATGACTTAGTTCACCAGGCTTTACTAATGAAAATAATGGTTTATTTATAGCACTGTAACCTGTGTCTGTTATACAGATAGCCTAAGCCAGCTATAGGGAGGTGATGGACAGTACAGAAGTGTACACAGCCAACAAGTAAGACTGAGCAGATGGCAAACACCGTTTTTGAAATTAAAGCTTACATACTATTCACTTACCAAAAAAAAAGCACATAATTTAGCAGATAATATAATTTAATGATATACATAAATACAAACACATATATTTACTACTGTATTGCATCTGCTTACTGTCTCTGGTTGCTATTAGTTATAACAGAGAAGGGATGAATGAGCCTGGCCATTCCAATTAGTTATATGGGTGTTTTACACTCAACCTTGTAATGTCACATGGTTCCACTGAGGCTTTAAAAGTCCTGCCCAGCAAAAATCAATCCATAAATGCAGCACTGCAGTGAAAAGATTTCAATTTATTGGCAACTGTATCTTAAAAGTTAACCTATAGGCGATATCAAGGCTGTAATAACAGCACTGCTTTTAATATTGTAGCATTGTTCACACCTAGGATTAGACTGATTGCTTAAAGGGGCACTATAGAGCTGATATAACTGCACACATACATATAAAACTTTTTTATACCAAGCCTGTGCTGACACAAATAGTTAAAAAAAAGTTTAGGGAAGAAATAATACTTGCCTTTTGTTTCCCTTAATTAGTTTTCCTGAGAGCTGACATTTTCCTCTTCCTGTTCTCCCTTCTCTTTCTGTTCTGCAAGTCAGGCAACATGAGCGAAAAAGCTGCCTGACTGCTATTGGTTAAGCAGTATGCTGACCTTTTGGTCGCATAAATGAAGTTGGAATGCAGGAGATTACAGAGGAATGCTAACTTGTGTGCAGGCATTAAGTAGTAAGTAATGTCCTGGGGAGGGTACATTTTCAAAACTGGTCAGTACATGTCACACACACATTTCCTGGTGCAGGAGTTTATCAGTGTGGCCTACTCATTCATTCTGCATCACATGAAACATCTACTGGGGAGAAACACTTCTAACTAAGGTACAGTACTATATACTGTATGTAAAGATGTAATTTGACTATAGTTCCCTTCTATCCCTACTGAGGAGTAAATAAGAGGTTAGCACTTAAAAACTCTTAGATAGTCTTGTTCTCCCCAAGAAGATGAATCAGCAGTGTAAGGTCCTCAATAAAATATTCTTCAGGGGGTCTGGTCATTGTCATTCATATTATATTTTTATGCAACAGTGCTGTCTGTTTTTACTAAAATAATTCTGAGCATTTGTATTTGGCTATTACATTTTGTACTGACTATCCCACTGAGAATTGAGGATTTACAGGAAATATAGAATTACACATATAATGGATCATGAACATTGTCTGTCATAGAAAAAAAATCCTAAAATAACCCAAAAATTCTATGACCATATTAAAAGCATGACTTGCAAGCCAAGTGCTTTTACGCAAAGCATGGAACTTTGAGTTGAGTTTTAATAAACTTATAAACTACCCTTTAGATTATAAAAAGTACTGTTTTGGAACAAGGAATATATCAAAGGTCCTCTACAAGGACACTAAAATCCTTTCTTCCAAGTTGTCACCACTATCATTGTTAATGATGCTAGCAATGCTCTCTGGGATTTTATTTACCTTTTCTACTATAGCTAATCCCTTTTCCCATCTTCAGTCCTCCAGAAGTACATATTCTTGCTGAGAGCAAATATGCAAGAATCTTATTGTAGATAATGTACAATCTGTGTCCCTTTGAGTTTAGCAATAAGCAGTGAAATAATGATCTCACAATAATAATGTCAGATTTATTCCTAAAATGTGCCTGATTCTCTTCAATTGAGAAATGATTTTATGCAGCCTATTTAATAGTGTTTTTGCATGCTTTAGATATTTTCTCCTGACATTGTTGTTTCATCAGAACAATCACAGCTATTTGCCCTCTAGCCTGTACCATGCACAGAGTAGCATTATGTTCAAAAATGCAGATTATAGTTCTTATTTTGACTGCTCAATGTAGTCTTGAATATCAAACATTCATTCTCTATCTCAATGCTTCAAGCAAGCTCTGCGCGTCTTCTGGGAAATGCACACTCTTTTTCCAGAGAGACACTTTAATCTCAAATGCTGTTTTATTTAAATAGTTTTGTTCAAATACTGATGCTGCAAAAGCATCTAATGATTATGGATAAGCATATTGCAATGGATTTTAGAAAGTACAGTAAATCTGAACTAAAGTTACAAGCAGATACTGGGTGCTGAAGTGATGCCTGTGCATCCTAATTATCTAATTTAGGAAAATGAGTTACGTTAGGGATTATAAAAATCCCAGATTTAAACACAAATGCTGTCTTTAAAAGAACAGTCCAGCCTGATTAATAAAAAGTAATGTGTGTTGTAAATGCATAAT